>JALIZH010023940.1:0-22112 GCA_030522465.1 Rhipicephalus appendiculatus | reverse complement strand
CATATATATTTGCTGAGAAAGTTAAGCTGGGCAGAGATTTCAAACTAATGCAACAGTGCAGCGACACCCTACATTGCAAATCACAAAACACTGAAGCAGAAATAGTAGCCTCAATAGCTATAGCTGACTCCTTCAGTTACATCAGAATCTGACATGACCTGATGTACTTGAAGCTGTCGGTGCTCTGTCATCTCATTGTTTAAGCATCTGTACACACAGTTCTGCACCTCGCGAACTGTTCAACAGTGAACCACTGAGATGCTTTATGAGTACCCGTGTAGTTCTCCAATAACCGACCAGCACTTTATACCGGGCCATGTTAGCAACAGTGTGTATGTTGTGCATTCACCAGTGAATAATGTCGGCAACCATGAGCGCCCGTGGCGCCGCCCCTAGAGTGAAAGCACAGTAGCGCCTGACGGGCTCCCCGTCCTCCTTCTGGTTTGGCCAACGCTTGTACCCAGCTAGGTCGGCTGGTAATAAACTACAGTAATCCATACATAAGATTAGGCGACGAGTTCACCAACCGACGTGGTGAGCGACGACGGCTGCAAGTAAAACCAAGCGGGAAGAGGCCACACAACACAACGAAGGGGAGCTTCGGTAAAAAGTTAACGGAAAAGATAGTAACGTAATACACGTAACAGAAAAGTTAAACAACGTCTTCACACGATGCTCACTTTTAATTTCTGCACTTTAAACACAATTTGTCCGTAGAAGTATTTGTATAAGATAACACGACAAGTGGACGAAGAGTGCGTAGGCATTGTATGAACTTTGATTTTTTTAAATGATGCTTGACAGGTTATCAGGCAAAAACGAAGGTAATGCCATCGGAACAGTGGTGCGTCCTGGATGTATGGACGCCATCACCAGGTTGCCATGACGTTTGATGTATCAATGAATTGTCGGGCAGCCCTTGCTATATTAACTGATAAAAGCTATTTGTAAACGCGCACATATACGGCTACAAGCCGCAAGTAGGAACTCGGTCGAGTTGTTGAGACATTTTCTGTGCTTGTTAAGCCACTTGGCACATTGGACGCCCTCCGCGTAGAGAAAAAGAAAAAAAACCGACGACGGCTACGATACTGCCAATGCGAATCCTGAGCGCAGCTTCGTGTTCAGGCAATGCCAACAGTGTTTGAAGTTTTAGTTTTCCGCGAGGTATCGACTACGCCATAAATCATACTTTTTGTGAAGTAGCACAGCACCCACTACCCCATTATCCATCTTTCTGTGGATGGGCGAGGTACCCGCTACACATCTGTAAGGTATTCTGTGCACAATGCTGCATGTAGCTGATGAAGATAAAGAATTATGGCTGAGTATTTAGCAGTGGGTGAAAAGCATTAAGCCGCATACTCGTTGCGTGATTAAGATTGTGGGACGCCTGGTTGTTATTTTAGTTTTCTGCAAAAATAAAATAGTTCATAAAATAACCCTATTGCAAAAACCAGCGCCTCCAGCGTGATACCAGTACGTTTTTTTTGGCGCTGGATCGCACTGGGAACACTGGTACACGCTGGGATTCACTGGCACTTCGGTGAGCGCACTGGGACAGTGCTGGGTCGCACTGGTAGGGGCATTGGCTTGGCCGCTGTGACGCTGGAGCGTACTGGGAAGCGCTGGAAACGCTGGAATTATCACTGGAGTGCGCTGGTGCACACTGGAGCCTGCACTGTTTCTTCCAGTGCGGCATGCAAGTTTCTGTAGTGTATGGGGCGGAATGTTTCGGTATCTTTGAATATAGAATGTTTGATTCGATGGTACCAATGGATGCTACCCTAACAGGCAGGCTGGTAGCCAAATCTTTTTTTCGGGGGGTAGGGGGGGGGGGGGGCACTTGTTGAAAGCCATGAAAAACATCGATTTTTATTATTTTTCCTCGGTAAACACCCCCTTCCATCAGAATTTCGAGGGGGAGGCCCGGGCCCCCTAGCCCCCCCCCCCCCCCTAGCCAGGTAACAGGTCCGAAACATTTTCACAACTTCTAGCTTGGCAGAACATTATGTGATATATGCGAAATCACCGTCATTTTTATTTTTCTCTTTGGAATGCAGAAAAGTTGCGTTAATAACACGAAGGAGCCAACGCTGATTATTTTTATTTTTAGCTTGCTTTTTTTTCTTATTCACGCAGATTCAATAATGGCGTTAATTCTTGCGGAGCACGTAGCAGCGATCAATGCACGTTTTGTGCATGCGCCGCACATATACCAGTCTGGCATCAGGGATGGGTTGTTGTAATGATTCTATTTTGCAGTGTTTATAAGTCTGGAGGCGCCGGTCCAACCAGAAACAGCAAATCGTTACATCGCCGCAGAGTTGGCGAGAAGCAATTGAGCTCTGGCTTCGCAACCCCACCCAACGGAGGCCAGAAAAACAGCCGCCGTTCGTTATCACCACACCGGAAACGCATCTCTGGCACTGTTTGCCCTTCCACTTACTTCAGCTGAACTTTAGTTAACCATTAGAAAGGTTCCGAAGCTTGAATGCAGAAACTTCAACCATCGCAACTCAGCTGCGCCGAGACCGGTCCTACCCAGCGAGACTCCCAGCGAGCGTTAGGCCTAGTGTGCCGGCCGTGTCCGTCTACATGTTACCGGTGCTCCGCGCTTTAAGTACACGCAATTCTAAAGCGTAAGGATGACTGTAAAGTACAGTTTGGACATTCGTTAACCTGAATCAACCATTTTTCCTTGTGTACGGTGTCCGCGCAAGGAGCGATGACCATCGAAGCGAAGCGCTTTCAGCAACGCGCCCAAGCTGTCATTGAAAGCTGCCGGCCGCGCTAGCAGGTACTTCTCGTGACTCTTATGCAAGAACGCATAATTGTCAGTCGGTAATTTGGTACGCCTTAGTGAACTAACATAGTGGCATATTCCTTTAGCGCATTGTATTTGTATTTAGTTGAGCGGTTTCTTAGTTATAGGTATCGATAGAACTGCAAATCTGTACACTGGCACGCCCGCTGTACTGGCGTATCGTCGCTTGCGCGATAACACTACGCAATACTCAATCATGTACGCACCTGTTTATCGAACTAGACATCATAAAACCTCTTTAAATGTTGACCAGTAGCAAGAGCGAGAAACGGCTATTAAAAAAATCGGCAGTAACAGCCAGCAAACAGTGCCTGCTCTAGGTGTATTTCATATTTTTCGTAGTTAACATGTGAATTCTTAAAGAAACTTAGCGCTCTTGCAATTATCGGCATGTGATTCGGTACTGGCCGCCGTTCGTTTGTGTCTAATAAAGACGCAGTTGTTATTTGGAAAGGAAGATCGCGTCTATCGTGACTGTGCGACATGTAAACATGACGCCGAACCGTGTGCTTCTTGGTTAAATAGTTGTTTTACGCACATTTAAGCGTGTTCCGGCGTGGCGTAGTGGGTAGACCACTGACTTCTGACTCAGGAGGTGGCAAGTTCGAATCCTCCTGACGGATGATTTTTTTTTTTCATGTGGCTTTTTTTTTTTTATTGCGTTAATGCGTGCTATATCACTTCTTTCACTTATATATTTATTTATGGCACAACGGCACCGCTATTTCAACGCTGTAGAGCCGTATTGCGCGCGAGTACCAGCGCCTCCCAGTAAAATGCCGCTCCAGCGTCCCAGTATTCCAGCGCGATACTGGGCCCATAATCCGGCATGGCACTGGACGCTGGTACCCAGCGGCGCTGGGTTTTGCAATAGGGAATTAAAATAATTTTACTCTTGTGCGTAGCCAGTCGGTCTAAGAACTGGCGAACCTCTCGGTACTTCCGCTCATATCTTCCTTCTTTCCTGGCTCTTGTGCTACGCTATATTAGATTCATAGGTTAACACGATTCCTTGCCAGACATGACGCCTGTATAGGGCCTTGAACAGTGAAAGCTGTTATGAGATCACAACAAGGGCCAATTCTGGCACCGTAGTTGCACGGCCGCTGGATCAAAGCGCACGAGGTGCGGCCTGCTGCGTGCGCCGAAAACCGCGGGAGAGGCCTAGTTCGTTTTTCTGCCGCCGCAGCGCCACCGGTCAATGACAGTTTGCGCCGGGGAAGCGGTGCGTGTCTGGCGCTCGCAGGCTGGCTGTGTACGCCTCGCAGCGCTGCAGCCGCACACGTCGAGTTTGGCGGCCACTCAATTAGTGCATTTTTTTATGCCCCAACAGGACCTTTTCGCCGATAAAAATGGTTTCCCTTTTATATGGGGATACTGTTTTGACTAAGCGTGCCCGTCTCGTCTACACACAACTTTGACCACATGTTTGAAAAGTAGAAAGCGTTAATGAAAGCATGCCCTGTCTTCGCGTCACTATAATAGAATCTGGGGTTTTACGTCCCAAAAACCACGATATGATTATGAAGGACGCCGTCGTGCAGGGGCTTCGGAAATTTCGACCATCTGCGTCAGCGTGCACCGAGTTCGCACAGTACACGGGCCTTTAGCATTTCGCCTCCATCGAAATGCGACCGTTGCGGCCGGGATCGCGCCTTCGACCTTCGGATCAGCAGCCGAGCACCGTAACAGCTACACAACCGCAGCGGACTCTTCGCGTCACAGGATTAATACTAGTGTTTTAAGCATGGGCGTCGACAGGGGGGTGCAAAAGGGGCACTTGCCCCCCCTCAAGCCACACCTGCACTTGCCCCCCCACCCAAGCAACAACAGCACTCTCCCTCTCCCCCAGCCGCCATGCAACACGGGTTTGCAGCCCCCAAGACAATATCCTGCTGACGCCCATGGTTTTAAGTACTTTTACAAATGTCCTGAACGTGCTATTGCGGGCTTTTGGGCTGTTTGAATATTGCACAATGTTTTCAGCAATCTGAATGGCAAAACTGTTTTTGTACTATTTGAATCTTGCACAACGTGCATGCTGAAGAAAGAAAGAGAAATACTAGGTTCTATACGTAAAATGAATCGTACCTTTATCAAGCACAAAAATCTCCACTCGCTTAACCGCCAGTATGCATGTGTTTTCTAACGCAGCAGAATAATTTCTAATTGCGAAATAAATGAAACATTGGAGTTGGCGACATGCCGTCATGGCCTCAAAGGCGCAGCACCTATCTGGAGAGGGGCTTGTGTTCCAGCCTTACGAGACGCTGCACAGTCGCGTTGACGTTCCCTATCCAGTTGGCTAGCAGTGGTCGAAGCAGCCGTTTCAGAAAACATCACAGATGTGGTTCGTGTGCTGAGGGCTGCCCGAACCACACAGTGCAAAGCACGTTACAAAATGTGGGAGCCTGGAGATGTTTCTGAGCCAAGCTTGTCGGCGTTCAGCATCTGACGGAAATTCGTGGTAGGCCAAATTGGGATTTTTCTTTGCGTTCGACGTGCACAGTGAAACGGAGCAGTTCTTCGGCATGCTGCCGCTATAAGTACCCAGATGGCCTACGTTTCAGTTTGTAGGAGGCACAACACATCAGATTAAATACGACTATCGTTGTTACAAGCTCCTAACTACACTCCGCTGTGCAAAAATAGAAAAAGACGCGCGACTATCGTTGTTTGAAGTCCGTAACCTCGTTCCGCGGTGTTAAAAAACAAAGAAAAAGGCGCGCTCCCAGTAGCGCGCCTCGTCGGACGATCACCCACTACTGGCGCCCCCCTCGAAAGTTGCGGACGGAACTGTCAACAACGCTCTCCCTTCCTCGCCAACGCTCGGCGGCTACACGTAACAGGCCGCACCGTGTGCGCTTTGATCCAGCGGCCGTGGTAGTTGTCAGCCGCCGCCGCCACCACCGGTGTCCGTAACTACTATCGCGCGATATAAGAAAAAAAAGTAAAGAGATAAAAAATACCGAGGACATAATGAGAATAAAACCCAGGCCCTCTACGTGGCAGCCTAGTACTCTACCACTGAGCTACGCCGGCGCTTGACACTCCGTTGCAAAGGGACCCTACGCAGGCTTCATGTGGGGTAAGGAGTCCCGTTAACACGTCTGATCAAGCGTTTTAGAATAGTAAAGTAGCAACCAGGTGTCACACAATGCGAATTGCGTAACGAGTGGGTCGTTGAATGCTCTAACCCATTACAAAAGCCTCAGGCGTAATTCTTCATCGTCGTCAGCCACAGCATCAACAAAGTGCGCATAATGCCTTACAAGTGTGTAGCGGGTACCACGCCTTTCCGAAGAATGAAGAATAATGTCATAGTGGACGCTTCGCCACTACACAAAAACTATGATGATTTATGGCGTAGTGGGTGCCATGCAAGTGTGCTGGTGGTAGTTGCCCCGGGAGTGTTTAAAAAAGGCTCTAGAAAGGACGCCCTTCCAGCTTTCGCAGCGACTGTGCTGTGTCTTCCGCACAGGTTTGGTGTTGTTTTTTTTTTTTGAGGGGGGGGGGATATATATATATATATATATATATATATATATATATATATATATATATATATATATATATATATATATATATATTTTTTTTTTTTTTTTGCACACATCTTTGAAGCCCCAGCGTGGCTCTGTGGTACTCGACGGCCCCGCAGAGGGCCGGGGTTTAAATCCAATTCACTCCTGGGTATCTTTTCTCATTTTAGTGTTATGTCTATCGGTTACTTTTTCATGTCTATCGAATACGCCACCGACGGTGACGGCAACGGGGACAGCGATGGTGATGTCCACTCAACGTACAAAAGGGAAAAGCTGCGCTCTATAAAATTGAAAGAAAGTGGCACACGCAAACAAAAAATATAGCAATGTATATTCACAAACCAAACGCAACAAAACACCGTATCCAAACAATAATAAAAACATGGCTAGACCTACACCACCACGAGCCTTTCCGTAGCTTCCCCAGTCTTTATTCTGTGAATATGCTTACCAATACATGATGATCACATGACTGAGTATATTTCGCGTGATGCGCAGTCGAGTTATTTGTAGCTGACGTCGGATATAATTCTAGCTTTCACCTGCATTATGAAGTTGTTTCTCATTCACACGCGAAATAATGTTCACAAGACCAAAAGAAGGTAATTGCCACTGAATTCGTATTTCGCACTCACAAATATAGATGTTCTAAAGCAAGTGTTTCTATTTCAGTTTTTATTAAATGCCAAGCAATTCTTTGCGAACCAAAAGCATGTGGGAACAGAAGGCTCACAACAAACAAACATTTATTAGCCAGGTGACTAAGCTGATGTCACGGCCATGAAGTCCGAGCTTCTATGTCTCTGTCTTTTTCGCGGACGCCAAGCGCACTGTCCACTACAGGCACTTTGAGCGTTTTTATCTATCTATCTATCTATCTATCTATCTATCTATCTATCTATCTATCTATCTATCTATCTATCTATCTATCTATCTATCTATCTATCTATCTATCTATCTATCTATCTATCTATCTATCTATCTATCTATCTATCTATCTATCTATCTATCTATCTATCTATCTATCTATCTATCTATCTATCTATCTATCTATCTATCTATCTATCTATCTATCTATCTATCTATCTATCTATCTATCTATCTATCTATCTATCTATCTATCTATCTATCTATCTATCTATCTATCTATCTATCTATCTATCTATCTATCTATCTATCTATCTAACTAGCCGTCTACGTCTGGGTGCTTGGCAAACATGACTGTCTGGTCATGACATGAATAACGTGAAAATCCTTTCGCGCACGTTGTGAACTCCTTTGCTCCAGACACGTGTTGCACATACCCGTATGCGGTATGCGGGTACGTGCCGCAGGTGATTGACAGTTTATACTTTCCCAGGAACGGCGGGAACACACATTGGCAATTTGAATGCGAGAACGTTAGGAAAAATCCACATCGGCAGCGTTCACCCGATGAATGCAAAGAATTAAAAAGCCGGCAGATCTCATGCACTGTGGGAATCGATGTAATGCGAAGCAGCCAGGAAGGAGCAAATCATGCTTTACATAATTTGGATGTCATGCTTTACATGTTAGGACCTATCATTTATGCTCGTCATACAGTCACGTCGCGCAATACCAATTTTGGTGTATATCAATCTGGCGAACTGGACGCAAGCGCACTATGAGCGTGGCATGTAAATGGCGTTGTAGATGACATGTATGCCAAGATTTTCATGTTACCACCCGCCACTTATGTTCGTTATACAGACATGTCACTCAATACCAATTTGGTGTATATGAAGTTAACGAAACGGCTCCGATCGCGCCATGAGCGTGGAATGCAAGTCATGTCGCTCATTACATGTCATGATTTCGATATTACCACTTGTCATTTACGTTCGTCATACAGTCACGTCACTCAATACCAAGTTTGGTGTATATCAAGCTAACGAAACGGCCGCGAGCGTGCCATGAGCGTGGCATGCAAGTCATGTCGCACATGACAAGTCATGATTTCCATATTACCACTTGTCATTTATGTTCGTCATACAGTCACGTCACTCAATACCAAGTTTGGTGTATATCAAGCTAACAAAACGGCCGCGGGCGCGCCATGAGCTTGGCATGTAAATCATACTTTTCATGACAAGTTATTCATGATTTTCATGATATGACCAGCCATTTATGTTCGTCATACAGTCATGTTATGCCATACCAAATTTGGTATAAATCCCATGAACGATACGGCCTGGAGAGCACAAAGTCGTAGGCGGCTAGATAGATAGCTAGATAGATAGATACGCTCAAAGTCGCCGAAGTTCGCTAAGAAATGCTTCGCATTTAAAATCAGGATCCCTGCAAGAATCAAATCCAAGCATTCTGCGTGGTAGTCACGTATTCTGCCCTCTGAGCCACGCCAGGTACTGAAATTGCTTGGGAAAAGGCCATATGCAGGTGCAATGTCGGTGTGACGTTCATAGTGGTTGGAATGCTGGCTATCTAATTTTATAAGAAAGCATTAAACATTGCATATGTGCTCCCTATGATACAGGCGTGCTGTCAGGTTAACACCAATTGTGATTTCATTGTTGACTCCGCTTTTTAGCTGTATAATAAACGTTATATTTGCACTATTCCGATTCAGCAACTATAGTTCCGTGTTAGTCGACCCCGGAGGAATACGCAATGGAAAGTTCCGTATGATATTGACATAATTGAACCGTAAAGTTTACTTCATTTCGATAAAACAGACGTCTGTGGTATAACGGGAGTGCTGCCCTTACGTCAAACCGACAAGTTACCCTTAAACGCCAGTGTAGTCGACGTTTCTACTCAGCTCACGATGTGCACACAACTACTACACTTGCAAAAATCCATCGATCCACCTCGTAACACTTGACTCAAAGCCAACAAATCACAGTTTCCGCCGCAAGGGTGAAGCAATGAATGCAGTAACAACGAATTAGAATTACACATGATGAACGGGAAGTAACACGATACCATACCTGCCGAGCGTCGCTCAAGCGCAAAGGAAGCACGCAAAGAACGCACACAGGACGAACGTGAACTGTCAGCTGTCACAGCTCTACACTCGCACCACGCTGCCCAAATCTTTTGAAGGACGCTCGAAAAGAACCCTCAGGTACACACAGTAGTAACCCAAACTAACAACTGGCACAGTTGTTACTTTTTCGTGTTTCATCAGCGCACTGGAAGTGTCGACTATGCCAGAGCCTCCTTGTTGAACCTTGCGGTGCGTGGAGTGACCCCTCTGTGCCTCCCGCGGTGTGTCGCGTTCGAATTGTTGCTTGCCCCGGCGTTCCACATCGCGAATGGGTACAGAAATGGGCCACTTTTTAGTGCGCGTCTCAAGAGCAGTTGTTAGACGTTCATAAAGTCTGTGAAACGACCAGGACACGAGTAAGAAAACACACAGAATAACACGAGCTGAGGCTGCCAACTGTTCATGATAAACAGTTGGCAGTCAGCGCTCGTGTTGTGTGTGTGTGTGTGTTTTGTTACTCGTGCCCTGGTCATTTCGCGCAGTTTAAGAACGTCTAACAGCATGTAATATACTAGCCCACCAGAGCGTTTTACTCTAAAGCATTTGAAACAAAATGTTGTAGCTAAAGCGCGCTCTTCGTACCATCTCGCGGGTGGTACTGAACACGCCGAAGCGCTTCCGAGATCTGCGTACCACCAGCGCTATATGCTCACCGTTAACATTCCAAAGACGGCGTAGCATGTGGCAGAGCTGCCTAACATGGCGGACTGCAAAGCGATGGGTCACAGGTTCCAATCCCGGTGCCTCGCTTAGAAAATGTTTTCTTCTGATGTACTTTTAGGTGTTGCTTTAATTTATATCTACATACATTTACATGTCCGGCACAAGACGGAGAGGGCGACGGCGAAAATTCCCCTAGAATGTCCATATAATTGCTGTCGAAATAATAATGCAGCATAGGCAATTACTCGCCGGCCGCTTGGCATGAAATTGATTCCCACAATATGTGGGATCCGCTGAATTTTTTCTTTAATAATAGAATATATAATACTACCGATATATTTTTCATTTTTAGGGGCGAAGCACCTTAGGGTGTGGGTCTGTCCCTCCTCTGTAGTAGCAGTAGGTAGGTAGGTGTAGTGCCACGTGTAGTGCAATGTACCCATTCCACGTGATAAAGATGACGATGACGCAGTATAGTGGAATGTACCCACTACACGTGATAACGATGAAGTATAAGCGCGTTCCAGTATAGTGGAATGTACCCACTACACGTGATAACGATGACGTTGACGCTGATGACCATGAAGTATAAGCGTGTTCCAGACCACACATTCTCTTTCTGCCATGGATGAAAACGATCGGGCTTCGCCCATTCATCATCATTCACTTCGTGGATATGGCGTGATTTTTTTTAATTAAACAAGCGGGTTCAGGCAACTAACTTTTTGTTTGTTTGTTTGTTTCGGGAAGGGTGGCACGAAGCAGCACCGACAACTGTTTGTAAAGCAAAGCGACTTGAAACAATCTCTGCCAATAAAAAAATACAGTTGCGCGCTCTTTCGCAGTCTTCTTCTCTAAAGTCTTTCATATGCCCTGCTACGCACATGAGTGTCAATGCGTAACTGATAGACTTGCTGACTGATCCATCGGCAACACCATCCACTCGCACGTTGCGTCGTCAAGCCCACCATTTCGCCGTTCGCAACGACCTCCTCCACCGGCGCAATTACAACGGTGACGGCCGCCAGTGGCTACTAGTCATACCCCGCAGTCTGCGCTCTGACATATGCGAGTCGTTCCACTCTGATCCGCAATGTGCGCAATCCGGGGTATCGAAGACTTACCACCGCATTCGCCAACGGTACTTTTGGCGAGGGATGTACCGCTACGTGCAGAAATTCGTTCGCTCCTGCATAGATTGTCAGCGCCGCAAAACTTCAACGCACCTGTCGCCGGCAGGTCTGCAACCTCTACCTTGCCCTGACAGGCCTTTTGAGCGCGTTGGTATCGATTTGTATGGGCCACTTCTGCTAACGTCGGCTGGTAACCACTGGGCCATCGTCGCTGTAGACCACCTCACGCGATACGCCGAAACCGCCGCCATCCCCGCGGCTACAGCGCGCGATGTGGCTTCCTTCCTGCTCCACCGATTCATGCTGTGTCACGGTCCACCCCAGGAACTGCTCAGTGATCGAGGCCGTGTCTTCCTGTCCGAAGTCGTCGAAGCCATTCTCAAAGTGTGCAATGTTGTTCACCGCAAAACGGCTGCTTACCACCCGCAGACGAATGGCCTCACCGAACGCTTCAACCGTACGCTCGGCGACATGCTCTCCATGTACGTCGCCGCCGATCACAAAAATTGCGATGCCATTCTACCATTCATCACCTACGCCTATAATACCGCCCCTCAGAGCACTACTGGTTTTTCGCCTTTCTTCATATTATATGGAAGGCACCCGTCGCACACCATCGACACGATACTTCCACACAAGCCGGATCCATCTGAGTGTGCGCCTATTTCTAACACAGCCAGGCTTGCTGAAGAGTGTCGAGAGCTTGCAAAGACCTTTACTACACATGATCAAGAGCGGCAGAAGAGCATTCGCGCTGACACCAGCACTTCTGCGCCTACGTTTCTCCCTGGAGCGCTCGTATGGCTCTCGATCCCTACCACGGCAACTGGCCTCTCTTCAAAACTACTGCCCAAATACGAAGGCCCCTACCGTGTCGTCGAACGCACTTCCCCTGTAAACTACCTGATCGAACCCATCGAACCATCTTCGGACATGCGCCGTCGAGGGCGCGACATTGTCAACGTGGAGCGCCTCAAGGTCTACCATGACCCGCTCATAGTAACCAGCTGTTAGGTCGCCAGGTGGCTCCCTTTTCGTACCCGGGGTAATTGTAGCGAAGCTTTTGAACTATACAGTGGGTCATCCTCTCCAGCGCCTTCTAGTGGGTCGCCCTCTTCGACGAGAACGAGCAGCTCGTGCTGAGAGTCGGTCCCCGCCTTGGCTGTCGCTCTGTGCATCGTTGCCAATAAACGTCTTAACAATATCTACATTCCCTAACTCGCACATCTGCCCAACACAGTCATACGCTTATAGTGGAGTGTCCCTTGATAATTAATAAAAATACAATAGCGCACTTCGCTATTAGTATTGAGTTCATTCGTTGACACCATATTCATGGAAAGCCGGAATTGCCTATTAGATTCGCCTTGTGATGGAGTCACTGCGACGGGCCCCGCCGTGAGATGTGTGTCGTCGTCTCTTCTTGTAGTCCCTGTCTTGTTTTCGCAATTCTACACTTCGGATCTTGAACGGAATCAAACAATGTACTAGCACAACCATATTACCGAGAACTCTTTCTCTGTGCTCCTAAGAACAAAAAAAATTGTTTTTTTGTGTTTATATCGCTCTTTTTATCTCTTTTCTTTTTTGTTTGCAGTATCCTCCCACACCCTGAGTACATAATGCCAAATCAGACACATCGGGTAAGCGGTCTTAGCTTTTCTTTTATGCTTCTCTTGCGTCCCCCCTCCCCGCCTTTTATTTTTACGCTCCCCCCTTCCCTACCGATACAACCCAGGCCTTCCTAGGCGATCATGCTCCGTAACGTGCAGCTGGGTGTAGAAAGGCTGCACCAATGCATCATCGGGACATCAAAGGACGAGTTTCTAACATCTGCTCTCTTCGAATTTCTCATAAGAGATTATTGCATCTATTCTTGCAGACTATGAACACTCCCACCCTATTTTACTAAGGGAAAAAATGTTACTCTGGTCTCACTTAAATGACCGGAACATCTCACCAAGCACACTTACAAGTTCACTCTCTCCCGACTACAATTCGGACCACCGGCTGCTTCTACAAGTGTGCCAAGCTATACAAAAAAATTAGACCATCTCCCGCTAAAGGGAACCATGTGTAGATGTGAAGCAGCGGGCACTAACGCTTACATTGGCGGCGGCGTTGACGCTGGCGCTCATCGCAGCGTTGCGCAGGAGAGAAAGCTTGGGAGGCGCAAGGCACGCAGTGATGGAGCGGTGTTTCCTACTGGAACATGCCAATCGCTGCTAATGGGCAATGAGAGACAGAAGACTCCGACTGGACACAGAGACCCGCAGTCCGCTTTTAGTTGACGCGCACGCGGCGAATTTTTATTGTTCAACAACGCACAGCAGAAATCTCCCACCGGCACCACCTTGCAGGTCAAAATCCATTGCCATATATACGGAGTGGCCAGTGAACGGTTGTGCAGCGCGAGCAGTCGGTTTTTCAACCAAGAAACTCGCTAGCAGACGCTGCCTGCGTCGGCGTTGCGAGGCGAGAGGGGGGGGAGCGTAGGAGAGGAAGGAGGGGATGCGCATGCGCAGTGGGAGTGTGGACGCCGCGGGCAGGGATGCCTAGAGGAGAGAGGGGGGAAGCGTAGGAGGGGAGAGAGGAGGAGAGGCGCAGGCGCAGTGAGGGTGTGGTTGCCGCGGGGAGGGTGCCTATAGGAGAGAGAGGGGGGAAAGGAGTTTTTCATTTTTTTAAAGGGTTTGCGCATGCGCAGTAAGGGAGGGCACGCGGCACACCACCACCACCACCACTACCGGATTAAGCTTCGCCAATAAGATGCTTCACATCTAAAAGTCTTTCATCTTTGACGAAGTTCACCCGCCTGAGTTATTGACGCTGCCAAGGAGCACGTGCCGCTGCCCAAGATGACGCAGGTGGCAGCTCGCCCCTTTTTCTTGTGCTCGAGGTCCCCGCAGTCGCGAATAACGCCTAACAAACCTGGCCACATGCCGACAAATCTTCGTTAATTCACACCGTAAAGAATAAAAAAAATTTGGCAGATCCCACGTGCCTTAGGGAATCGATGTTATGCAAAGCATGCGGAGCGAAGCAGACTGTGTCGCAATTTTTTATTCGGCGAAACGTTACGAAATGACGCTAAGGATATGTACAGATGTTGTACACACAGACATATGTCGAACAGTCGCATATGTTTTCTATAACCAGTTGTTTACAGTTGCATAACGATGCCAACAGCAACACGGGTATTAGCAACACCGGAAGTGGTTAAACTGATATGTAGCGCTTATACTTGCGAGAAGGGTAGCCCTGGACAGCCCTACATAAATAAACTTCAGTGGAGGACGCTTAACTACAATTGAGCTTAACCCATATATGCCCAGTGTCCTACATATAGGACGCTTCTTTGATGCATTCGAACATCGGTAGTTCTTTAGCTGATGACTAGCCCCACTAACAGCACATCAAACAGGTCTTATTCTCAACGTGTGCAAGCCTACACATTGCTTGTTTTTCATCCCGCCACGTGCCGACCGCGTTCTCCGGGCAAACGCGTGCTTCGTATGAAAGACGTCTTGTAGACGCGCACCGACCACAGTGTTGTTCCTCAGAGTAAACAGACAAGGTGCGCTCACTGACATGAGAAGACAACTCCTCGCTGTGAGAAGTGCAATGTCGGTATGCACGTGAAATGTTTCAAGGCTTACCACACCCGCACATAGCACCCATAATGCCCAGTGTCCAGTATGTAGGACCGCTTGAAAAACAGTGTCGCGTTTACCTGGCAGTAAATAAAAAAACTTGTGCTTTCTTTTGAGGGTACAAGTGCACTTTTTTTGTGAAAAAAATATTTGTTTTGTCATTTTTTCTGAGTTTGGGCATATATGGGTTAACCCGAGGTGACTAGTGTTTCATAGGAGTACATATGTAATGTTTATAAAGTTGGATAGCCAGCACTGCAACTGCAATCGACGTTTCAGGAACATTAGGGTCTTTTTGAAAAGCAGTTTTGAGATCTGGCATGGCTTTGTGCTAGAATACTTGATTGCCACGCAGAATGCTTGGGTTCGATTCCTACTGGCACCCTGACATTTATTCTTTGCATTCTTCGGGTGAACGCTGCCGATGTCAGCTTTTAAATGCGAAGCGTTTCTTAGCGAACTTCGGCGAGTTTGAGCATATCTATCTATCTAGCTATCTATCTAGCTATCTATCTATCTATCTAGCCGCCTATGACTTTGTGCTCTCCTGGCCATATCATTATTGGGATTTATACCAAATTAGGTATGGCATAACACGACCGTATGACGAACATAAATGTCTGGTCATATCATGAAAATCTTGACTAACTTGTCATGAAAAGTATCATTTACATGCCACGCTCATGGAGCACTCGCTGCCGTTTCGTTAGCTTGATAGACATCAAATTTGGGATTAAGTGACGTGACTGTATGACGAACATAAATGACAGGTGGTAATATGCAAATAATGACGTGCATGTCATGAACAACATGATTTATATGCCACGCTCATGGCACGCTCGCTGCCGTTTCGCTAGATTGATATACACCAAACTTGGTATTGAATGACGTGACTGTATGACGAACATAAATGACAAGTGGTAATATGGAAATCATGACTTGTCATGCGCGACATGATTTGCATGCCACGCTCATGGCACGCTCGCGGCTGTTCCGTTAGCTTGATATACACCAAATTTGGTATTGAGTGACATGACTGTATGAAGAACATAAATGAGAAGTGGTAATATGGAAATCATGACAAGTCATGAGCGACATGACTTGAATTCCACGCTCATGGCGCGCTCGCGGCCGTTTCGTTAGCTTGATATACACCAAATGTGGTAGTGAGTGACATGACTGTATAATAAACATAAATGGCAGGTGTTAGCATGAAAGTTTTGGCATGCATGTCATCTACAACGCCATTTACATGCCACGCTCATGGTGTGCTTGGGTCCAGTTCGCTAGCTTGAAATACACCAAAATTGGTATTGTGCGGCGTGACTGTATGAAGAACATAAATGACAGGTCGTAACATCTAAAACAAGACGTGCAAATTATGTAAAGCATAATTTGCTCCTTCTTGGCTGCTTCGCTTTACATCGATTCCCACAGTGCGTGGGATCTGCCGGCTTTTTAAATGCGAATGCATTTCATAGTCGGGCTATGTCCGGCATCCGGCGTTGTGCGGCGTTGTCCGCGGAGGAGGAGGATAGGTTGAGGAGGTGCGCGCCGCCAGGTGTTAGATGTGAAGCATCTTATTGCGAAGCTTAATCCGGTGGTGGTGGTGTGCGGCGTGACCACCCTTATTGCGCATGCGCAAACCCTTTCAAAAAAAAATAAAAAATAAAAAACCTCCTCTTTCCCTCTAGGCATCCCTCCCCGCGGCAACCACACCCTCACTGCGCATGCGCCTCCCCTTCTCTCTTCCCTGCTACGCTCCCCCCTCTCTCCTCTAGGCATCCCTGCCCGCGCCGTCCACACTCCCACTGCGCATGCGCGTCCCACCTCTCTCCTCTCCTACGCTCCCCCCCCTCTCTAGGCATCTCTGCCCGCAGCGTCCACACTCCCACTGCGCATGCGCGCCCCCTCTTCTCCTCACCTACGCTTCCCCCCCTCTCCATCTCCCTCTCGCGCCTCGCGACGCCGACACAGGCAGCGTCTGCTAGCGAGTTTCTTGGTTGAAAAAACCGACTGCTCGCGCTGCACAACCGTTCACTGGCCACCCCGTATATATGGCAATGGATCTTGACCTCCAAGGTGGTGCCGGTGGGAGATTTCTCCTGTGCGTTGTTGAACAATAAAAATTCTCAGCGTGCGCGTTAACTAAAAGCGGACTGCGAGTCTCTGTGTCCAGTCGGAGTCTTCTCTCTCTCATTGCACATTAGCAGCGATTGGCATGTTCCAGTAGGAAACACCGCTCCATCGCTGCGTGCTCTACGCATCCCCAGTTTTAAATGCGAATGCATTTCTTAGTCGGGCTATGTCAGGCATCCGGCGTTGGCGTTGTCCGCGGTGGCCTCGGCAGGTGTTATAGTGAGTGGAGAGGAGGAGCGCGCTCTGGTGCGTGAGGGCGCTCGCATCGCGGGAGCTCGGCGGAGCTATATATGAAAAAAAAATTAAAAAAAGAAGAACAAAAGAAAATTAAGAAAAAATAGAAATAATAAAAAAAAGAAGACAAAAAAACAGAAAAATAGCAAGAAAAAAAACGCGGGCGCTGCGCCGTGCTTCCGACCAGGCTGCAGAAATTAGGCGCCTTTTCCTTCTTCGAACCACAAACACCATATATAAATGGAGTGAAGCGCGCGCTAAATGCATTCGCATTTCCTCACGATTCCCTTCGGGGAGGTGGGGGCATTTTTTAAATGCGAATGCATTTCATAGTCGGGCTATGTCAGGCGTCCGGCGTTGGCGTTGTGCGGCGTTGGCGTTGTCCGCGGAGGAGGAGGATAGGTTGAGGAGGTGTGCGCGCCGGCAGGTGTTAGATGTGAAGCATCTTATGGCGAAGCTTAATCCGGTGGTGGTGGGGTGCGTCGTGACCACCCTTACTGCGCATGCGCAAACCCTTTCAAAAAAAAATAAAAATAAAAAACCTCCTCTTTCCCCCCTCTCTCCTCTAGGCATCCCTCCCCGCGGCAACCACACCCTCACTGCGCATGCGCCTCCCCTCCTCTCTCCCCTGCTGCGCTCCCCCCTCTCTCCTCAGGCATCCCTGCCCGCGCCGTCCACACTCCCACTGCGCATGCGCGTCCCACCTCTCTTCTCCTCTCCTACGCTCCCCCCTCTCTTCTCTAGGCATCTCTGCCCGCAGCGTCCACACTCCCACTGCGCATGCGCGCCCCCCTCTCTCTCTCTCCTCTCCTACGCTCCCCCCCCTCTCCCTCTCTCGCCTCGCGACGCCGACACAGGCAGCGTCTGCTAGCGAGTTTCTTGGTTGAAAAAACCGACTGCTCGCGCTGCACAACCGTTCACTGGCCACCCCGTATATATGGCAATGAATCTTGACCTCCAAGGTGGTGCCGGTGGGAGATTTCTCCTGTGCGTTGTTGAACAATAAAAATTCGCAGCGTGCGGGTGAACTAAAAGCGGACTGCGGCGGAGCTCGGCGGAGCTATACATGAAAAAAAAAATTTAAAAAATAAATAAAAACAATTAAAAAAAACAAGAAAAAGCAAAAAAAGGGCGCTGCGCCTTGCTCCCGACCGGGCTGCAGAAATCAGGCGCCTTTTCCTTCTTCGAACCACAACCACCATATATAAATGGAGTGAAGCGCGCGCGAAATGCATTCGCATTTCCTCACGATTCCCTTCGGGGAGGTGGGCGCATTTTTTTTTCTTAACGCTCTCGCGGTAAAATTACCAATGTCGGTTCTCGCCTTTCCTGGGTAGATATAAACTGTCAATCACCTGTGGCGCATACCCGCATACCGTGGCCTGTGGTTTACGGGTATGTGCCACACGTGTCTGGAGAAAAGGGTTTGACGACGTACGCGACGGGATTGTCACATTATTCATGTCATGACCACCGAGTCATATTCGTCATACCATCTTACCGTCCCATACTAATTTTGGTCTACCCCAAGATAAAGGGGGGGATCACGAGAGCACCCAGACGTAGGCGCCTAAATAGACAGATAGATAGATAGATAGATAGATAGATAGATAGATAGATAGATAGATAGATAGATAGATAGATAGATAGATAGATAGATAGATAGATAGATACGCCAAAAGTACCTACAGTAGACAAAGAAATGGTTAGCATTAAAAAATAACTAACGCACGTCATCCTGTTCTTTGTTAGAGGAGTTTTGCGGCTGACGTCCCAACCATCCATGGCTTTTGTTTTAACATTTTATTCTGTTGTCCCAACTGAAAAATTGAAGGACACTTTGTAAATTCAAAGTGTGTTGGGCGAACGCCTTTGCCCTCTGAGACGGGGTCGGTCAGAATGGAACGCGATGCACGCGTCTCCCTTCTTGCATGATTGGACGCGCTGGGCACAGCGACGCTTTGGTGGCTAGCAACGCTACTCAAGCAAAGCGCGAGCGCTGTAGAGTCCGAACGCTGTAGAGCCCGGCGGCCACCTGTCACTGTGCCAGGGCACGGACGGAGGGATTGACGGACGAACGTGAGCCTGAAACATTAAAGGCTTTGGCTTTAAACTGGATTAGTGCGTGTCTTTCGCACGTGGATCTGATCGCCTGGCTGTGAAGGACAGGTCACTCCAAGAGCATAGATGACGCTTCCCTTCTGCACAGCTTCCGTCGCATCGCCACTTGTGTTTGGCTCGAACGCAGCTTCTCATTTTTTTCTTATGCGCGGTACTTTTCTTTTCATTGGGAACTGTTATTTTCGCCAGCAATTAACATACCCGAACACCAAAATTGCTGTGGGCGTCCGAGTGCTATAGCGCGTTGTCTGATAGGATTGCATTGGTAACAATTCAGGAAGGCCTTACAGGAACCGTCTTTGTCGAAATATGTAATTCAGAAATGATTTCTCTGCATTGTTTGAGAGGCGGCAGATCAACTATGAAAGAGGTCTTGGAACCCTTTTCCAAGTAATGATCGAATGATTTCAGTATCGGAGTTTTTGCCTCACAATCGCTTTCCGCGAAAATGTCTTGAATCCGTCAAGTACTTGCGGGGTCACCGAGGTTTGTGACATGCTGTTAGCGCTTTCACTCTTCTCTCGTCTCAACGAGTGGACTGGAAACTACGAAGGAGGGATGGCGCGGAGGAAAGAAGTTACGTCGGCGCATCATGACCATGAACGCTCTGTATGAAACGTGATCGCTCTCTCCCGCTGCGATTCCTGTGCACGGCGTATGAGTGCCGTGTAGTGTTAGCAGACTGTAGAGCGCGGCGCCGGCACGAGGCGGCCAACTGTGACACGAAGCTCATCTTACCCAAACACCGCTTGTTTATTTATGCCAGCTGTTGACCAATAGCATGCTATCCGTTGTGTGATACCAAACATCAGTCGCGGGAAGCGCCGAACAGGGTGAGCACAAGCCTCTGTACAAAGACAGGGCGCTTGAGAAAATGGCAACTTTGCGCTCAACTTCTTTTTTCTCGTGAACGTGCACGACTGCGCGATTTGGTTCACACGTGGACACATAGTAGTGTATGTTTCCGCAGGGTGCGTTTTTTTTCGCAAATCTCAAATGGAGGCTCATGAGCCGCTAATGATGGGGTCATTTGAGTAACTGAAACACGCTACAATGAGAAAGCCTGGATTTACAACCACGGAATTTTCTGCCCATAAATAATTTCGAAACAAGAAAGCTCCCGCGCTTTCGAGATTCTTTCATGCGTGCGAATAATTTCAGACGCTCGAGATACAAGCCACGCTTTGTATGCAATATCAGATGGCTAGGAAAAACATCACTTTTGGTCTTTTAGGCGGCTGACTTCTTTTCGTGTAGGTGATAAACGGTTACTATTGAGAAATTAGGAATAGTACTATGCCTCACGAGAGTGAGTGAGTGGGTGAGTAAGTGAGTGAGTGAGTGAGTGAAATAACTTAATTGAAGATTCGGCGACGACGCGAACTCGTCGCGCACCCGGCTAATCCCACGTTGGGACCGGATGGTCTAGCCCACCTGTGCGGTCGCGAGCAAGGCGGACATTCACGATTTGTCTAGAGCGGGGCTGCGTAGCAGCGAGATCCGCTCCTCCTTGCTTAAATTGGGGCGACTCGACCAGCACTCCCAGGGCATATACGCTACAGTGGAGGTCTGTCCCCAAGACGGGCAGGCGTCATCGTGGTGAAAGTCGGGGTAGACTTCATGTAGCAAGGCCAGACACGGGTATGTGCCTTTCTCTTTGATCCTTCGTACACCGGCCTTAAGGAAGCAGTCGGCCATCTTGATTAATACCGTGTATATTGGGGTTTCTAGGTACGCTTTGAGAATAAAATTCGCCACGCATCTGCGTGCTTCGCTACAAACGTCGTCGAAAGACGATAACAGGCATTGGTAAAATAGAGGAGGCGCTGCGTGAGATATGGACGCCATCTGGCAGTGACGTCGGGAAACATGCTTGTGCAGAACCCAGGGCCACTGCCAGGTAAGCCGCACCATATCGTCGGTAGAGGGCTTTTTTCGTGCATAGCGTCGCATTCTAGCGCAGCCTAAGAAACACTAGGGTCTTTAGAATTACGTATCTATGTATTTTCTAGTAAAGGAACACACCACGTATTACTTACGTAATGATGTTGCGCCTCAGATATGCGTAATATATGCTTTTTGATAGACAATGTTCACAGGTATGAACGCAGCTACCAGTTCAAGATGGCTGTGCGTTCAGCAAGTCCTTAAACTTTGGCCGGGTGGCTAAATCGTGTGACAGACAGACAGAAAGACAGACCGAAATTTCTGTGTTCAGGTATCCTAAGAAAGACTATCGTCTTTAAAAATATATAAAACAATGCAGCACGGGAAGGTAGCGGAAGTATATGGCAGCGTATATTTTTCTCAAGACCATTGTGACCTACCTCCGCCAAGGTCAGTGCTATATAATGTATTTGAAAGAAAGTAATTTAGGTTTTATTGATGTGTTTGGGCCCAGCTTACCAGTGGATCCCTCGTAGTAGGTAAAATTCCAGACCCACATATCAATACACTAACTAACCAGTTTGACGCTCACTCTTCCACAAACTTTTGGATACTTCATCATTCGTCAACGATAGGGAAATAACTGGCACACGCCACGTACCACTCCATTCTCCTGGGCCTTGAGATTACGATAGTAGACAGGAGTAGCCACGTTAGCGAGTGAGCTATTTTGGTTTTTTCACATTAGTGAGAAAGGCACGCATTGTATTAGTGGTACTTGATTGGCTTTTTGAAAACGAGATGCAGATCTTTCACATGACATGGTGATTGCGTTTGTTTAGTCAATACTGACGTATGCATGCGCAAATCGACGGGTTCTCTTGGCTT
>JALIZH010023939.1:0-18982 GCA_030522465.1 Rhipicephalus appendiculatus | reverse complement strand
GGGCACTGTCAGCTTTTACCTCACTAACGTGGCGAAGCTGTGGTATACGAACCACGAATCCGAGTTCGAGAACTGGGCCGCTTTCAAGGAGGCAAGATCCGCCGTTTTCTGTCGCCCTGCCGTGTGGAAGTTACGCGCCGAACAACGTCTCCGCACACGGGCACAGGAACCAGGTGAAATGCCTCAATTAGCGAAAGTGCCAAGATACAGAATTTTATGAAGGGTGTCGACGACGATGTTTTCCAGATGCTCCTCGCGAAGTCTCCTAGCACTGTGTCCGAAGTGGTGACTTTGTGCCAGAGATATGACGAATTTAGGAGGCAACGAGCTCTCACGCGTCGTTCATCCCAGATGAACCAACCAGTCACTGCAGTAGACGTCATGCCTGACCAGTCACACCTTGTCACACAAATGAAATATTTCGTGCGTGAGGAAGTGGCTCGTCAGCTTTCTCTACTGCCTTTTGCTCAGTGACAGGAGCTCTCTCAGCAGCAGCCTCTGCGGCACCGAAGCCCGTTGGCTCCCATGCTCCGACATGTGATTCAGGAACACACTTCCGGGGCTATGCCGGTGCCCTTTCAGCAGAACCCTGTGGCCGCGCCTCTTACTTACGCTGAGGCAGTAAAGTGGCAGCAGCTACACCAGCACTCGCCGTTCCATGGAATGCCGCATACCTCAGCCCAGACTCAGCCGTCCACCGTATGGGCTTCTCCCATCGCTACCACAGCCTCAACTCAGCCGTGAGCCGCATGGGCTGCTCCTCTCGCTGCAAATGCCTGGACAACGCTGCGATAACCGGCCGATCTGTTTCGTATGCGGCGGCCCTGGTCATATCGCCCGATATTGCTGTATTTCGAGCTTGTCTGCTACAGGCTGCTCTGTCCACTTGAGCAGTCCGCAATGTGGAAAATAAAGCTAAATCAGTTGGTCGTGCGTGATTGGCATGCGAGACACAGGAAGCATGGGTGGGCTACAGCATGGCAAAGCAGGGTATCGTACAATTCACATCTGATGTTACTCCTATATCGACTGACTGAGAGTTTGTACCCCTGTGATGTGACGTGAATTATTGTAGTGACATATTTCAAGTCTTTATGGTAACAAAAACAAAAAGTACCGGGCCCAATTTTTTTAGAGAGACCATATCATGTAATATTTTCTGTTCACCTGTGAACGTCTGAAATGTCATCAATGTAAGCACTCAACTAGCTCGGCCAAGTGATTAGATTACCAGTCAGGTAGACATCAGTTTTTAATGCGAAACATTTCTTAGCGAACTTCGGGAGTTTGACCGTATCTATCTATGTAGCTATCTATACCTATCCATGTATCTAGCCGCCTACGACTTTGAGCTCTCCTGGCCGTATCGTTCATGGGATTTATGCAAAAATTGGTATGGTGTAACATAACAGCGTGAAGAACATGAATGACTGGTCATATCATGAAAATCGTGACTAACTAGTCCTGAAAAGTATGATTTACACGCCATAGCCGTAGTGCTTCTAAGGCCGTTTCTTAACTTGATCTACCCAAAAATTGATACGATGAGACATTTGTGCATGACGAACATAAATGCCAAGTGGTAATATGGAAATCATGATATGTCATGTGCAACATGACTTGCACGCCACGCTCATGACACTCTCGCGGCTGTTTCGCTAGCTTGATATACACCAAATTTGGTATTGCGTGACGTGACTGTATGACGAACATAAATGACAAGTGTTAATATCGAAATAATGACGTGTCATGTGCAACATGACTTCCATGCCACACTCATGGCACGTTCGCGGACGTTTCGCTAGCGTGATATACACCAAATTTTGTATTGCGTGAGTGACTGTATGAGGAGCATAAATGACAAGTGGTAATTTGGAAATCGTCACTTGTCATGTGCAACATGACTTGCATTGCACGCTCATGGCGCGCTCGCGCCCGTTTTGCTAGCTTGGAATACACCAAAATTGGTATTACGGGACGTTACTTTATAACGAACATAAGTGGCAGGTGGTAACATGAAAATCTTGACATGCATGTAATCTACAATGCCATTTACAGGCCACGCTCATGGTGCGCTTGCGTCCAGTTCGCTAGCTTGATATACACCAAAATTGGTATCGCGCTACGTGACTGTATGACGAACATAAATGAGAGGTCCTAACATGTAAATCGTCGCATGCATATTATGTCCAGCACAATTTGCTCCTTGCTGGCTGCTTCGCATTACATCGATTCCCATAGTGCGTGGGATCTGCCGGCTGTTTTTGCTAGCGCAAGTGACAGGAACTAACTGCGAGACAAAACCATATTTGGGGCTATGCACATGTGCAAGCAATAAATGACGTGCCGGCCTCAGTAGACCTTGCAATTGAAACCAAAGGTTGATGGTGTGCCCAAGAATTTCTTGCATCTCCATAGGTTGACAGCACATCCTTGGCAAAAAGAATGTTGCAGCGGCGTATTTTTCAAGCACAAGACAGCGCCCTACGTATACCGTAGTGACCATTTGGCATTTGTTTACCCTGCTGTACATTTACCGCGTTGACTATTCAATGGTAAACATAGCATACATAAACGACAGAATTGGTCCAGTAGCCAGGAAAGTTGTTATCACACTGTACACAATGCAGCTGCAAGCGTCTCATCAACAAATCCAAGGCTCATGGCCGACGGCGCACGCAAGACACACATCACAAGAAAGTACACTGCACAAGCGCTGTGAAACTAAGGCTTTGGATCGATGCCGGTCTCACAAAGCACGTGAAATTTCGGAGGTTTATTTAACGCAAGAAGAATGACATAGGAAACCATGTCCGCACATCTTTTATAGCATTTGGGAGATAATATTGTGACATTCATAGAGGAGCCTTTAATCCAGCCACAGTGCTGAAATCGTGTTTGCATACTTTCTTTTATATTGTGTTTTCTATCTACTGCTATCCTGTTCTCTAATAGTGGACGTGTGCCAAAGAACAATGCAGAGTTGAAAGTTCATGCACTTGTGTATCTTCTGCTGTCCTTTGTGTAGGGTAAGGTGGGGCAAAATGCGACAAAAACTTGAAAATAGTGTAGAGAGAGAAACAGACACAACAGCCGTTCGCTGGGCTCGCTGTTCTATTTCTTTTCTGAGCCGGTCGCCAGCCCACAACCCACAACCCAGTACTGCCTCTTCGACATCGGTCATCACATTCGGCCACACTGCGTTGGTGCGTTTCATAAAAACCGAACACACGAAACGTAATTTCTCAGTTCTGTCGAAGCTCTCTTTTCTTCATACGAGAGACGTGCACAGAAAAATTGTTTTTCCTGCGTTTGTCCGCACTCGTTTCACATGCCGGATGAGCTACACGCCACGTGTTCTCGCCCAGCCTTTCAGTGATGATGAAAGGTCCTTCGTACTTCGAGTAGAGCTTTTTGCCTGGCGATTGCGTGCATCGCTGGACCCACACCTCATCTCCGATCTTGTATTGTGGCGCTGGTCGGTGGCGGCGGTCATAGTAACGTTTCTGGGCCTCTTGCGCGTTTGTAGCTGTCTTGCGTGCCCTAGCCCGAATGATACGACAGGTGGTCTGTCGTGAAGCTGTGCGTCCGACTTTCAAGGGGGGCTCAAATTCTGGACGGCAGTCAGTTTTGGAATCTGCCCGTAGACAACTTCGTAAGGTGAAGTTCCAATGGAAACCTGGACCGCCGTGTTAATCGCGTATGCGGCTGCTTGTAGGTGATCATCCCAGTCTGCTTCCTTTGGTTTGTTGTTTTTGCAGTAAGGAACGAGTCGAGTCAGTAAGGTCTGGTTGTATCTCTCCGTTAAGCCATTCGCTTGTGGATGGTATGCTGAAGTGAAATGGTGTTCGACACCAGCGTTTCGGAGGGTATGACCGGAGTTCACGACTGCGGTAGGTAGTTGCTCTGTCTGAAATGATCTTTCTTGGTAGGCCGCGCTTCCATTCAAAACGGTCACGTAGAAAGTTGACTACGAAGCCAGCTGCGAGAGAGGGCACCGCAGCAACTTCCACAAACTTCGAAAAGTGGTCCACTGCGACTACGATGTACCGGTTCCCGGCGGCTGTAGTTGGTAACGGACCGACGTGATCTATCCCGATGGTGTCGAAAATAGTATCAGGGTGTGGTATAGGCGTGAGTAGTCCAGGTTGGCAACCCGGCCGACGCTTATACTTTTGGCATACCTCGCAGCTTGCCACGTACGACTGAACGCTTCTCTCCATCCTCGGCCACCAGAAACGTTCCTGGAGCTTCCGAAGAGTAGCTCTCCGGCCTGCGTGTCCGCCTTCGGGGGCATCATGGATGGCATGCAGGATTTCAGAACGCATGGCTGACGGAATCACTAAAAGGTGGCGTTCTTCTTGGTTACTGGTCCAATGGCGTCGATACAATGTTTTTCCGCGGAGGATAAACTTTGAGTTACTCTGCGTGTCTTCGAGTGACGTTATTATCGCTGCCAAATCTGAATCGTACCGTTGAGAGTTAGAAACATCCTGCTGCGAGAACCAAATCCAGCCTTCTTTAGCTTGGGGTGAGCTTTCTTCGCATGGGTTCCGCGACAGTGCATCGGCAACCTGGTTTAACGCCCCTGCTCGATGCTTCACGTCGTAGGTGTAATCTTGCAGGCGGATGATCCAGCGGGCGAACTTGTGCTTCAGGTGTTGCTTGGCAAACATCCACGCAATCGCGGTGTTGTCCGTCACCACCGTGAACTTGCGGCCGAATAAGTAATGACGGAACTTCTCGTCCACGCTCCAGACCACAGCTAGGCACTCCAACTCGTTCTGGTGGTAATGGCGTTCTGTGTCAGATAACTTGCGGCTGGCGTAAGCTACGACATGCTCCACTCCGTCTGGGTCACCCTGAACGAGGACCGCTCCTAGACCAACCTGACTTGCGTCAGTATGAACCTCAGTGTCCCACGAATCCTGAAAATGACCCAAAACGGGGCACTGTATCAGATGATGCTTGAGGGCTTGAAAGGCGGCATCTTGTGAAGGGCCCCACGCAAAAGTCGACGCTTTCTTGAGCATATTCGTGAGTGGAGCTGCTGTCGATGCGAAGTTGGGGACAAATTTGCGCAGGTACGACGCGAGCCCCCTAAAAATGCTTGCAGCTGTTTCAAACAAGTTGGCGTAGGGAAGTTTGCTACTGCTGCTATTCTTTCAGGCAAAGGTTGAACACCGTCTGCCGAAATGGTGTGTCCCAAGTAAGAGATCGTGTCCGAGAGAAATTGGCATTTCTCTCGGTTCAGTCGGAATCCTGCGTCGAATAGCCTTTGGAGGACTTCACCCAAGTTCCGAAGATGTTCCTCCTCTGTTGTGCCCACGACCAATATGTCGTCCAGATACACGACACAAGCGTTATCTTTCAATCTGCCGAGGGCAATATTCATAGCGCGCTGAAATGTACTTGGCGCTGTTCGCAGCCCAAAAGGCATGCGGTTAAACTCGTAGAGACCGGATGGTGTACGGAACGCTGTTTTACACTTGTCTTCTTCGGCAACGCTAATTTGCCAATATCCCGCACGAAGGTCGAGTGATGAGAAGAATCTAGAGTGCCGTACAGTGTCAATGGCGTCGTCGATGCGGGGGAAGTGGATATGAATCGGGGATGGTGTGCTTGTTCAGCTCCCGATAATCGACACAAAACCTGAGGCTACCATTCTTCTTCCGGACAAGGACGACGGGTGCTGCCCAGGGACTAGAAGAGGGTCTAATTACGCCAGCGGCCAGCATTTCCTGCACTTGTTCGGCAATGACGACTCGTTCGCGTTCGGCGTAACGTCGTAGGGGTATAGAGATGGGTGCATGGCCATCTGAGGGTATGCGATGTTCAAGTAGGCCAGTACCTGGTAGCTGCAATGTGCTTTCCGCAAAAATTGGCTTGTGTCGTTCCAGCACTGAGGAGAGGGTCGTAGGTCCATCAGTCTCACCTGTAGTCACTGCTGTATGTGTTGAACCCGGGACCGATGGACGCAGAAAAACTCCACCACGCTCGAGGACAAGCTGCACGTCACCATAGAGGAGATAATCTGCTCCCAAGACCATATCGGTGGGCAAGTGCTCGAATACGGGAACAGCTGCAAGGCATTTGCTCCCGGCTTCAGTTTGGAGCTGTATGTCCAACGCACCGACAGGTGACACGCTGCCGCCGAGGCCGCAAAGGGGGGCTCGGTCCAAGGCTGGAGGGTGACAGGGGCGTGGCGTCGAAGCAGCGCCGTGCGTTGCGCTCCAGTATCCACCAGAGCCGTCAGCTCCCCGATGCCGTCAACGCGGACACGAACTGTCGGGAGTGGCCGCGTTTGGTACTGGATTGCTTGCTGCGGATCTTGTGTGTAGCTCTTGTATTCATCTCCGCAGCAACTGAAAGGGTGGCAACCATGTCCTATTGTAGCCGGTGCTTGCGTGGAGACAGCAGAAGCACGCCGTTTAGCAGTATCCTGCAACTCTGCCGCCCTTCGGATGAAAGTCTGGAAGTCATCTTGTGCTGTATGTACAGACAGTATGGCCGCGTGCGTCGAGTCATAGATGCCATCGACAACGTACTGTCTGGCTGCCGGAGAGGGCCAGGCTATATCACAGGCTTTTAGGAGGTGTAATTTGTCGTAGAGATAGGCGGTAATGTCTTCTTTTGGGCCTTGTCGGCGCGACCGCATCTTCATGAAGCGAGTGTAATAGGCGCCCGGCAGCGGCGCAAACGTAGACGTCAGGGAAGCGCTCCATGTAGACCACGAGGCATACGCGCTTCCCTGAAAGCGATGCCAGGCTTGCGCAGCTCCTCGGAGACGCCCTTCCGCGACTGATTTCTTGGCGGACTCCGGCCAAGAATATCTGAGTGCGACAGAGTCGACAGTGCCAATCCAGGTGGTAGGGTCGTTCTCATAACCATGGAACTCCGGAAGTGCCGTCTCGGAGAGTAGTGTAAAAGCAGCGCACCGAATGCCGGAAGTAGAGCAGCTTGCCACATCGTTGAGCTGCTGTGGCAGCATGCACGAGGACCGGGCGATGTCGGCGTCGCAGCGCTGCCATGGAGGCGCCGTGGAGGCTTGGACGCCGTCCTCGGACTCCGGGAGTACTCGTCCGCTTCGAAGGGCCACGGATGTAGGTGTGTTGACTTAATCCGATGCATCTGCGTTTCGCGACTGCGCCATTGTAGTGAGAGAAACAGACACAACAGCCGTTCGCTGAGCTCGCTGTTCTATTTCTGTTCTGAGCCGGTCGCCAGCCCACAAGCCACAACCCAGTACTGCCTCTTCGACATCGGTCATCACAATAGTGAATATTTATTTTTATTTCACTCGTTGCCATTAAACATCAATACAGAAACTTTCCTTTGGGTACGAGGTACGTGCTACATAAATATGACCATGTTGCCACCATTGAAAGGTTTATTTCAAAAATAAATAAGAAATGCTCCAGATGTCTCATTTTGCCCCCATCTGCGGGGGCAAAACGAGACGCTGCGTGGGGCAAAACGAGACAGTGTGAAAAAAAAAAATCATCCCTTCAGTTTTTGCACTAGAAAAACTTGAAATTCCTCCCGTGGGCCCTTAAGCAATCTTTATGAGCCCAGTACTTGCACTCCAAGCCATGAGTCCAGACAGAACCCGGTGCTGTGTTGCTCCGAAACTCCTTGCAGATCAAACACCACCAGTCTTTCTTTGTGCTAATGTTGTCTTTTGTTTAACGCCTGCACTTCATTGGATTATTCAACGATTGGAGCCTAGATCTAATCTGACGTATCTTCTTCGCCTCTTTTTGCCGTTTTGATCCAGAACTGCTTAGCCATTTCGTGGCTTTTACCTTCGTCAGCTGGGCTTTGTGAACCAATGAATTTAAAACTGTGCTAGACTCAGATTTGATAGTGCTTGTTTTGAATTTTTTTTATGCGCCTCTTGAGAGCATCCTTGGGAACGGGGAACAACCTCGATGCAGCGCGAATGGAGGGAGTCCTGTTCTGAACAGCAATCAGTGCTTTTTCATGCCATTTTCCTCCAAGGAAGCTCTCTATGATATTCTCTCGTACGGCCAAGCCCTCCTAAACAAATAAATATAATATATAATGAGAGTAACTAAATGGATCAATTAATAAGGCACTGTCTAAGGCAATTCGGTGCCTTTTTGTCGCGTTTTGCCCCTCTCACATGCCCAAATTCAAAAAAAAATTTCCGATTAGTCCACGGGTACCAAATGAATTAAACTTTTGATGGTATGTAGCTAGTAGACTGAAGTAACAAAATAATTAATTACGTTGTTGTACTGACGCAGGAGTAGCTTCATTCACGGATCCGAAAATTTGGCCAAGCAGAATTTCGCCCCTTTTTGACGGGTCACGAACACACTGACACCAGCCGCGTAATTTTTTCCCGCGTGAACGCTATGAGCGATCATCAGCTTTTGCGCATAAAAGGTGGGAAACTAACAGCAGCTATCACTGAAATAGAGAAACAAAGAAAAGTATTATTTTGTGTCGCTTATAGAGGTCGGCAAACTCAAAATGTCGCGTTTTGCCTCGCGTCTCATTTTGCCCCACCTTACCCTAAATGTATACAGCCATAATATGCAATAGCTGCAGACTTGTTCATCTGGCCTGCAACACTGTAAGTCATGTTTCGAAATCATGAAGTGCTGGTGTTTATTTGTAAATTAATCAAACAAGCTTTTTTTTCAATCAACTTTCATCGAAACATGTTGCTAATTATTTTGAACTGTGGCAAACTTTATTTTCACAATGACAGTTAAAGTAGCTGTTCATTTCTTTTTTATATTGTACATATTGCAACGGGTATGAGCCAAGAAAGAAGAAGAGGGAGAAGACGTGAGCTGGTGTAGTCTACCGACGCTGCCATTACCCCACCGTCAACCTAGCCCTGTAAATAAACATACTTCAGCCTTAACCGTAACAGTTTTGTGGTGGAGATGCTGGGTAATTCGACTAAGACGACGGAGCAGCTGCCGCTAGGGTCTACGCCGAAGCCGACGCCTCGCTCGACTGCCCCCAACGCCACCGGAGGTCGTGATGTCCAACAACGGCGAGCAACAGTCATCTTCAGCTCCTCCGGCAAGGACAATCGGTGCCTGGATGCATCAGATGGAGCCACACCCTTTCTCGGGAAAACAAAACCGGCGAGGACGTGGAGGAATGGCTCACCCACTACAAGCGTGTGAGCAAGTGCAACGGCTGGAATCCCGCGTCTCAGCTAGAGCATGTCGCTCTCTTCCTGAGGGACACTGCGCTTGTGTGGTTCGAGAACCACGAAGAATCACTGACATCCTGGGATCGCTTCGCTACGGCAATAACAGAGTGCTTCGGCGATTCAACCACGAAAAGAAAGCGGAAAGAACAGACATTGCTTCAGCGTGCTCAAGTGCCAGGTGAGACTTGTACTATGTACATAGAGGATATCCTCAAGTTGTGCAAGACGGTAAATCCTCGAATGTCCGAAGACGACAAAGTTGGGCACCTTCTGAAAGGAATCGCCGAGGACGTCTACAACTACTTGATCGGCAAGGAGAGTCTCGCTTCGGTTGCTGACGTAATTAAGCATTGCCGCACATTTGAGACCCTGAAGCTACGCCGTATCGCGCCGAAGTTCGGCAGATTACCGAATGTTGCAACGGTTGCAAGCGTTGAGGAGAGCTACAATTTTCAGTTTGACCTTGCGGCAACTGTGAGACAAATTGTCCGCGAAGAACTTGAACGGCACAACAAATCAGTGAACGCCGAATAACTTGGTTTCACTTTTAACGCCTTTAACCAACCACACGAACCTGCAACGACTGTCTCCTTGCTGTCGGCCATGTCAGGCGTTGAAGACAGACGAGTCGATCAGCTCCGACAGCACCGACGTTACTTTCCCGACGACATGACGCACGACCAACGCACCCGCAGGGATACGACCATGAACCAGCACTCAGAAGACCGTGTTTACTACTCGCAGCGTCCCAGAGCTTATCCTGAAGCCTACAACTTCGGTCGCCCATCGCCTGTCTGCTACAGCTGTGGTGCCATATGACATATCTCACGTTTTTATCGTCGGCGCCGCCACACTAGATGCGACCCACCATCACCTTGGCCTAACTTTGAAGATGGCGTTAACGATGACCGTTGGCCGACAGAACCTCGTGCATCAAACCCCACAGGTTCGCCACCCATGAATTCTTTCCGTCCTTACAACAGGAGGAGTGACTCGCCATCATGCGCTCAAAGGTGCCGGGCGCACTGCGCAGCCCAAACGGCATGGTGTTGAATTCGTACAAGCCGTCGGGCGTGACTAAGGTGGTCGTCGGTCGAACGTCTTCAGCCATAGGTACTTGCTAATATACCCTGAGCGCAAATTGAGAGATGAAAAGAATTCTGCTCCTTGCAGGCTGTCAATCACGCCGTCTATTCGCGGTAGTGGATACACGTCCTTACGATTGATTTTGTTGAGGCGTCGGTAGTCCACACAGGACCGCACAGAACCGTCCTTCTTCGCAACGAGAACGACAGGAGACGCCCAGGGGCTGTTAGACGGTCGAATAACATCACGTCGAATAATGTCGTCGACTTGCTCGTTTATTACACACACGGCGTTCTGTGGGAGATACGCGATATGGACGTTGCGGCAGTGGTGGTTGAGCGCCTGTATCGATGCGATGCGTACCGGCGGATGTGCGGCCGAGAGAAGGTTGAGCGACATCGAAAGAAGAGCTAAATTCTTCTAACAGGCCCAGAAGCCGGGAACGCTGGACTGGCGTAAAGTTGTCGGGAATGGAGGAACCAAATAGATCAGCGGACGATGAAGCAGATGTAGAAACAGCACTGAGCGTACTGAAACTTGGGCAGTGCGTGTCATAGGGTTCATGCATAACTTGTGCGTCTTCGACGAGTTCCACGCTGCCCAGACATTCCCCTCGCACCAACGTAACACTGTACGGGGACGAGTTCATAACGAAAATAGAGGTGCTGCCGTGAGTGACTTGCACGGTCGCGAAAGGAACCAGCAATCCTTTCCTCATGAAAACACGGTCACATGGCATCACAGGGCTGGGCAAAGATACTTTGAAATTGTATCGCGATACGTTACAAGATACTCGGGCAAGAAGTATTGGAGATACAGATACAAGATACTTCCGGAATTAATATATCCGATACGACACTTCCACATTGTATCTTAAGATACTTCGATACATTTGTAAATTTGCTATTATAGATCTATATAATGACGCTGCAAATACCTATGTACAGAAGTGCTTGCTTGAAAATGTCTTAACTGCGACCAATTTTGTTTATTTTAATGAAATATATGTTTGAATCCCGAAAGTTAAGTTTTTCTTGCTTAATGTATATTAGTTTCATTCCGACACAAGTTATTCACATTTGCTTACTTGACACTTTTGTATTTGATGGGTGCCGCTGCTCTACTTGGCGACCAGCTAGCGGGTTGCCGTCTAATTGCAAGAACTTCAATAAGAGCCTCCGCAAGATGGCACAAATATTGGTGCAGAGACTGACCTTGTCCGTAAGCGTATTACCATTTTCATAGTTCCGCATCACCCTACAGGTGTATAGCAGCGACAACGCTGGTAGCGATATTTTTTGTGAAGCATCGTGTCAAGACGATAACTACCGAGTCAGCGCTCACAGTTCACTGAGGACATAAAACTGCAGTTATTTTCCATGTTCTACATTGCGTAAAATGTTCGTTAGTAGCACATTCACTAACGTGCGATCTTTTACGATTTACTCTCCAAGAGAATTTCTGCCACCCAGAAGCTTCCCAGATGACGTGGCAAAAAGCGTCGCAGGATATCACTTCTATTCACACTATCGCAACTTCTAGCCTGCTTATCTGCTTTTTTGTAACGCACATAAAAAAGGACTTTACAGGGACCTAAAAAACAAAAAGCCGATATACCTAAGTCAAAAATCAAGGCAATTTCGCAATAACAAATGTCTGTGAATAAGTATACAGGGTGTTTCACGTAAGTAGAAGCAAATATTTAAAAAAAAAGCGTTTAACCATGACTGAATGAAAGCAATGATATATGGTTTACCGTCATGTGGCGCTCGTTCTGGTTTTTTATATTGAGCTTACTTGGTTGATTAACTGTGGTCAATTATGCAACATTTTTAATATTCACTAGGGCAGAGTGCGCTTCGTCACATCGTAGAAAGCATTTAAAAATGATTGAAGCAATTTTTTTTTGGTGGCGTACATTGCCATGGTAAATATTTTCTGGCTTTTAAAGAAACCACGCGAAACATCAAATAAAACCACCTGACTGCGCTCATGCACTATCGTACTGCAGCGCTCTTAAACGCGCTTGGGGCGAAACAACCGGCGTGCGGACCGTCAGCTTGTCGCTTCTCAGGGATGATGGTGTCTCTTTGCCGTGTGTGGCGCTCAGAAATGTTGACGCCCTGTGGAGCCGATGCCTAAGCCGCAGCCGTTCATTTCGCCGAGGTCCGCTTGCATGTTGTGTCGCTCGAAGCGCGTCTGTAAGCGCTGCAGCACAATAGCGTGCGAGCGCAGTAACGTGCTCATATTTCTGCGGCTTTCTTTAAGCGGCGGAAGAATCACTACTATAGCTATACTTTTCCACACAAAAAAAATCGCCAGGCCTGCGCGAAACGCGCAGCACAGCTACAGCAAAAGCTGGGAGAGCGGCCTTTTTCGAGCCTTTTTAAAACACTCTTGGGGCAACTACTACAAGCGCACTTGCATGGTACCCACTACGCCATAAATCATCATAATTTTTGTGTGGTGAGGAAGTGCCTACTATGCCATTATTGGTCATTCTTTAGAAAAGCGCGGTAACCGCTACACTCTTGTGACACATATGTGCCCTTTGTTGATGCTGTGGCTGACGACGATGAAGAATTCTGCCTGAGGCTTTTGTAATGGGTTGGAGCATTCAACGCCCCACTCGTTACGCAATTCGCATTGTGGGACACCTGGTTCTTACTTTACTGTTCTAAAACACTTTACAACACACGTTAACGCGATTCCTTACCCGACATGAAGCCTGCATAGGATCAGTTTGCACCGCAGTTAGAAGCAGCGGCTTAGCTCCGTGGTAGAGTGCTGGGCTGCCACGCTGAAGACCCGGGTTCGATTCCCATTCTGTCATAGGTGTTTTTATTTATGTAGTTTTTCTTATTTCGTGCGATATTGGTTACGGACACCGGCGGCGGTGGCGGCGAACAACCACGGCGCAGGAACGACCCTTGTTGTGATCTCATAACATCTTTCGCTGTAAAATCAGATCTGTCGTTTTAGAATGCTGTCTAAAACGTAAAGAAACGCACTTGGCCCCAAAATAAAGGACAGAAATGTTACATTATTCACCTTAGTCATGAAATTAAGCGCAATATAAAATACCTCAATGAGAGCCACATGAAGGTAAACCCCATCGTTGGTTTTATTCAGTTGAGCTTAACCTCTTCTTAGCAAATATTTGGTTCCAGTTACGCGACACCCTTTAAAAACAACGATACAAGCGGCACCCCTAAATGCTATGAAAAGAGAGTAGGATGTATCTTCAACATAGGTGTTAAGGTCGGACAAAAAACTCAGTGCCCACGGAAAATAGCACTAAAAGGCTCGTGAGGACGCTGATGAGAAAGCCGTAGTACTTGGTATTATGTTTCTAAAATCCCCTTTCAACGCCTTTAAGATTTGTTGTTAGAATTTTCATTATTGTAATGTAAACTCAATTTTGCTGTTTTATTAAATCGTAAGCATAATTTTTGTTCCTGTAAGCACTAGGCACGCTCAGATTATTTTACCTTTGCCCTAACATCGCCTTAACAGTAAACTCATATGGAATGTAGATATGTTAATAGTAGCAATTACGCAGACAATTAAAAATAAGAATAAATGAGAGAAGGAATAGAGGAGGAGGTTACAAAAGACTTATTACAGTTAACAAAAGGGGAAAAAACTACTCAGTGGCCTATGTAATGTGTAATGCAAACGGAGGACAGCAAAGAGAGTACTTGTGCTAACAGTCAAGCTATCATCAAAGAACTTCTTGCATGATTTAGCACGAGAACAAAGATACAGTACGCCAAAATATGATCTGTTACGTAAATGCTTGTTCTATTGCATATAGAATCGACACCGTTAGTGGAACGGTTGTCATAATCTAATTTGCATATAAGCCACATGCTGTGCAAGTCAAGCTTACATCGACGATATATGTGAAATCTGTGTGAAAGCAGGGCGATGCAAAGCAACCCCATTCTTGCATTTTTGAGAATTGTAACAAAGCACCACGCAAGACAAACTTCAATAAGCGCACAATGAGCCGCAACCGAATTTGAACGAAAGACGTCGCATGCATTGGAGTACGGAGCACAGTACCGTGGCTACAAACAAGGTTCATGGCACTGAGACAGATAAAACAAAGAAAACATCGAGAAACAAAAGGTCGGCTGCACGTAGCCGTTCGCGCGCTTGTTTTTGTCGAGATGGTTCGAGCGCCGTCAGGTGACTCTGCTCCACCAATACAGACACGTATAGACCTTATTTCCTATGCTCACTGGAACACTCTGGCGGAAAGACAAACGAATGTATCACTGTCTTCCGCTTTATTGAGGTGGCTTAGTGGCAGCAGTATCAGCTTCAGAAGCAGAGTTCAGCCGACGTTTGCTGTTTCGCAGGGTGGCGTTTCTATAGCAGTATCTTGTATCTTAAGCTACACGATCCATTATTGAATGTATCGCAAATACAGATACAGATACTCGTTTTGCGTAACGTATCGCGATACAGATACAAGACACCCAAAGAGTATCTAAGATAGTATCTAAGATACATGTATCTTCGATACTGCCCGGCCCTGGTACTTGGGCATCTGGTCGACAAAAGCGGGGTGAGGCCAGATCCACGAAAGATTCAGGCCGTCAGTGCCTTCGAACCACCGAAGTCAGTGCGGGAACTGAGGAGCTTCTTAGGACTATGCTCATACTTCCGTCGCTTCGTTCCAAGGTTCGCCGACGTGGTGCACCCCCTAACTTCTCTTCTCCAAAAAGACGTTCCTTTCAAGTGGACTTCGGCTTGCGACGACGCTTTCCGGCAGCTAAAGTTCCTATTAACGTCGGGTCCAATACTGCGTCACTTCGATGCGTCCTCGCCAACGGAAGTGCACGCTGATGCTAGTGGCATCGGCATCGGTGCCGTACTAGTGCAGCGGCATAAAGGAGCTGAACACGTAGTGGCTTATGCTAGTCGCTCTTTCAATAAGGCTGAGCGCAACTATACTGTGACGGAGCAAGAATGCTTAGCAGCTGTTTTTGCGGTACACAAATTTCGGCCTTACATCTACGGACGCCCGTTCACTATTGTTACCGACCATCACGCTTTATGCTGGCTGGTGAATCTCCGTGACCCGAGTGGACGACTGGCACGATGGGCTCTGCGACTACAGGAGTACGACTTCGTGATCTCGTACAAGTCTGGTCGCCGCCACGCAGATGCAGACTGTCTCTCCCGCCTTCCTCTGACAACGACGGAGTGTGACGAAGACAGTTTTGATGACTGTTTTGCTTCCATTTCTTCGACATTCCCAGATTCGAGGACTTTCAGGGCAGAGCAAGGAAATGATATCAGTCTGGAACCGCTATTTGTCACTGCATCGCGCCCTGGAGCCACCGGTCGCTTTTGCGTTCGTGACGGCCTTCTTTACAAGACCAATTATTCGCCTAAAGGGGCACGCTTCCTTCTGGTCGTGCCACAGAGTCTGCGATTAGACATACTGAGAGCCATGCACGACGATGCGACTGCTGGTCATCTGGGGTTCATCAGAACTTTGAACCGGATTCAAGAGCGCTTTTACTGGCCCAGAATGCGAGACACAGTCAAGCACTATGTCGCAAGTTGCGAACAGTGTCAACGCTACAAGCACCCTTCGACTTCTCCACCAGGTCTTCTGCAACCACTGACACCACCTCGTTTGCCATTTGAACAAGTAGGAATCGATCTTTTGGGCCCATTTCCACGATCGTCTAACAACAATCGATGGGTGATAGCATGTGTGGACCACCTCATCCGCTACGCCGAAACGGCGGTCATACCATCATCAACAGCTGCATGCGTTGGAATGTTTTTGCTTCGATTCATTATTCTTCGGCATGGTCCTCCCGTGTGATTATTAGTGATCGCGGTCGTCAGTTCGTTGCGGACGCTGTAGAAGAACTGGTTCGGCTGTGCAACTCGCAGTTCCGCCATTCGACACCTTACCACCCTCAAACAAATGGACTTGTGGAGCGTACGAACAGAACTCTAACATGCTGGCTATGTTCGTATCTTCCGACCCCAAAGACTGGGATGATGTTCTACCTTTCATCACGTATGCTTACAATACTGCAAAGCATGAGGCGACTCATTGCAGTCCTTTTTATCTCCTTTACGCACGTCGGCCGCTAAGCTACATCGACACGATACTACCGTTCGACTATTATTGCGAGTACTCTGTCGCCAAGACGCTATGTCTTGCCGAAGAAGCCAGGCGAATTGCTCGTATTCGTACTTTGGCATCACAGCACCGATCAAAAGAACGTTATGACAGCCGACATCAGTCAGTCTTGTACAGCAAAGGAGACTTTGTGTGGTTGTGGACCCCGCAACGTAAGCGTGGCTTATGCGAAAAGTTATTACCCCAGTACACGGGCCCCTTCGTCATTGTTGACCGCTTGAGCCATTTGACGTACGTGGTCGCACGCTTGACCTCGGCTGGGCGTCGGTCAAGCCGGACCCAGTTGGTACATGTTGCCCGTCTCAAGCGGTTTTACCCGACACATTCTCAGTGATTCGGACTCGCCCAGCGGGCTTCGTCTGGGAACCGGGGATTGCAACGGGTATGAGCCGAGAAAGAAGAAGAGGAAGAAGACGTGAGCTGGTGTCACGGAGCAAGAATTTTTGAGGAGGAGAAACTGCGCTCTCTCGGGTGTCCTAATAAAGTCACGAAATCGGGCACAGCACTGACGCGCCCTCTGTCGTGAGAGTCCGCTAGCGGAGAAGGAAAAACGCCCGCGCCGCTCTCACCGCGCTCTCAGACGAAGCTCGTCGATTCAAGGCCATTCGGCGCCGATTCGCCGTTCGCGCTTCACGTTCGAATGGGTGTGTTTTTGTGCGTCCTCGCCGGCTCCAAATTTTAACGCGACAGCGTTGAAGAGCTCGTTTCGCAGAACTGCCGGCGTCGACGTCGTTGGTTGTGAGCGAAAAATCAGCGTTGTCCGTGACCACAAAATTGAGAAAGATGCAAATAAAAACTACAGGCACAGAGCACCGTATTATGCCTTTCAACCTCGTGGACGCCGGTGCTTGTTTCTTCATAGTTATTGGAGTAAACTCACAGGAAGTGGAGGTTACAGGACACGCAATCTCAACTTCTTTACCCTTGCAAGTAGCGGGCATGTTTGTACCTTAAGCCACCGAGGTATCTGTCCTCGCATGCTTTCCGCACATCACGTCTGGTCAAGTTCGTTTTCTTTCTTCCTTTTTTTCGAACAGCAGACAAGTAGCTGGGACGGCGCAGAAAGATTGAAGGCACGGCGTCTGGTAACAACACTGGCCGTTTCGGTTTGTCCAGGAGAACTTCGCCACAAAACTCCTGCCTATGTCGCTGTTCGATTAAGTGCTTCCGAAAAGTGCTCGAGGCGTGAGCTATCGGTCTTTCCTTGCACAACACATTTCCGCCGCATCCTGGAGAAACACTGGTCGGAATCTGGAAAGCACTCTCCTTTGTCGCGGCGTGAAAAGCGCGCGCGCAAACACCGAGGAGTCGGCGCCGCCGGCGCAACGCGCGGAAGCCACTGCACACTCTCGAGACACACAGAAAGCCTGCAAATCGCAATGGGATGCGATGCGCGGTGGCTTGTTGGAAACTTTCTCTTTCAAGGCCACGCACAACATGCGAGCGCGCACATAACTGCGAGCGAGGAGCGAGCGCCGCGTGCCTGCGGCAGACGTCGTCTGCTCAAGGGCCTCGTTTCAAGCGCTGTACGGCCTATAATTTTGGTAGTATCAATTAGGAACTGCAGATAAAATATCTCTCACATCTACCGATCGATGTTGCAGCGAGAAATCTGAAAAGAATTACAGTGTACGAGGCGCTATCACGATTTTTATGCGTCGCGTCCATAGAAGCGCATGTAAAAGATGGCAACACGCCGAAAGCGTCATCTGTCGAGCTTCGGCGTAACCGCATTCCTCCGTGACGTGATCGCGTCGCCCTCGCGCGCTGCCGCGGCCTGGAAGTTTCTCCTCCTCAAATACTTCTTTCTCCGTGGCTGATGTAGTCTACCGGCGCTGCCATCACCCCAACGTCAACCTAGCCCTGTAAATAAACATACTTCAGCCTTAACCGTAACAATATGCCATTTGTTCCCGATAATACAATATGACATCTGCAGTCATTGTTTTTCATTGTATTATCTTCCATGTGTGTTCTACTGTAGTGGTTAAGACTTATTTTGTGGAGTTTATTTTAATTGTGCATTCAGGTGTTTCCAAAAACGAAATATATGCGCCTGAAGCACAACGTTTTTTTTCAAGGCACGGCTGCCGAAGTCTGTTGGACACAATGGAGGCAGGGGAAAGGCATGTCGACGACACAGATGCATTCTCTGCGTAGCAGTCAAATCGCTGCTGCCCCCAAAGCAAGGATCTGTGGCAGCCTACGACGGTCGGCTTTCTGCCTAATCGCTGCTATCAGATGCCTGGCTAGCCCACCATCATTACCTAATCCCTAGCCGCTGCCTGTAAGGTCATGGTCAGCCAGGAGTAATTAGCACCGTGCCCTTGCTGCCCTGGCGAGCACCATGCCCATGGAGCTTTGCTGAGCTCCTCTACTTTGGGCTGTATTACTGAGCAGCAGTAACTTGAAAAAATGAACGGAATAATCAATGGTCTTAATATACTTTTTTCAGTAGAGTTCTTTAGTACGAATTGCAGCATTCTTATTTAAAAATTGATTGTGTTCAGGATATCTGC
>JALIZH010023938.1:0-32028 GCA_030522465.1 Rhipicephalus appendiculatus | reverse complement strand
GAAAGACTGGCATGTGAGCCAGTCTTTCACTCTCTTTCACGGAGCAAGCCAGCTAGCCGCCTATCCCCCCATAAATGAATGAACCTTCCCGAAGACTTCTCTCGCCCTCACCAGCCCACACCTTTGCAACAGCACGGGCGCCCAGTCAGTTCAGTAGCAACGCCACATAAAGGAGGGGAAAAAAAAAAAGAGATACGAGAGGCTGCTTACACTTCTTCCCCCTTGGGAAGGGTATCGCTTCCTTCTCTATTTCTGTAGAGGGTACAGAGGGGCACACTCTTCGGAGAAACCACACCATAGTACCTGGTCTTTCACTGTGCGCGGCCACACACTAAGCAGTACGTTAACACATTGAACCCAATGGGAGTTAAACTGGTGTTCAAGTAAAGCTGCATTAGATCTGGTCCCCCACTACAGGTGTTTAAGTTATAAATGGTCTATGCTGCATTACTATGCATCAATGTGAAAAAAAAAAAAAAAGAAGAAGACGAATGCAGAAATGTACATTTCGCTGTTTATTTCATCTTTAGCATTGCCCTTCATGTCTAAGTAATTATGCTATGCAGCAGGTACGATTAGGACCAACTAGCTCAAACTAAACCTGTGCTACATGAGATTTTTGGAAGTGCCTCAGCCCCTTATTTAGACACACAGAGGACTGGAAGAGAGGCCCAGGCATCATCAGCCGAAATGAGTCGAAAAAGCGTGACAGAACACACACTCATGGAGCCAGTACCACCACATGTTTAAAGTTAAGACAGAATGCAGACTGATCAATGCATGTGTGCGACGAAGTACCAGCGAACATCTACCTGTGGCAGTACGCAATAGCCGCAAGCAGCTGTATGCTCGAGCTCTTCTGGGGACATGATCACTTTCGCAAGATTTTGAAGTCGATAGCGCCATAGCAGCTAACCTTGCATCATTCTCGGGGCACTGCGCACCGGCTGGCTGTTTCAATCATGGACAGAGCGAGTCATGCACTTTGGTATCCCAAATGAGTATGCTTGAGAATCACTTGAGCTCGTCAGCAAACCTAGCCACAAATTTCCAAGCAGCAATGCGGAAAGAACCAATGCTCATGCGGTGCGAAGTGTTGTTTGCTGCCATGGCAACAGCATTTGTTTACATTCGCGCTGGCTGTCCCAGCGTTCGATTTTGCAGTCTTCGAGCATCCTCAAGTTGTCTCATAGTTCCAACACACGTGACCACGACGTTGTTTCCTGTCACGACCGGAATCAGCTGGCTGATCTCTGGCTTCTAGGGAGCTGCCAGAAAATCGAAGATCCCCACTGTTCTAACTGCTATGTTAGCAGCAACAGAGCTGCTTGAGCGCTTCTAGCGTTTTTCCAGGTGAGTCAATATGAGCCGCACTCAATGTTGGCTTGTGATTGTTGCACAGATATCCCCAGCGATTTACTGAGGCTGAGCCGTACATAATTCTAAGCTTATACATGGTCAATGATGTAATCATCCAAAGTGCCTCATTCATTTTACCTTATCAGACAGTGAAGACACTGCCACAAAGCATAAGCCCATTTTACTGGCATCTTCTGAAATGGATGCTTTGACACAATCTGCAGCTACATCTGAGCAGCACATGCTGAAAGAACCTTCCTAATAACGTGACAGAATGTAAAAGCTGCATCAGCTTGCTGCCACGCACCAATATTAGGAAATTCTGAAACTAAGCTTTCTTTTTTGGAGGTGTCACTAACCCACTTTCTAGGTATTTTTTTTCGTAAATTTCAGTCCTATGAAATTCCGCTACAACTGCTTTTGTGTGCTTTGCAGGTCTTGTTCTGGCGACATGTGCCTAGTTTTTGTCTAGTTTTAACATATGTGGACGGTAAAGGACTCACAGCTTGATGTCATCCATAGGGGTCTGGATGGTGCACGGGTAGGCAGCACTGCTGCTGGTGTTCCGCCATGTACTGTACCGGAACTGGTGCAAGTGCTTGACTATCACTCGCACTATGAGCATGTGAAACTGGCTGGGTACAGCGTAATCCTTTGAAAAAGACAGAATGGTAAAAAAGCATGAGTACTACTACATTCTCCGTTTCATACATGACAGGCAACGCCAGGAAAACGGGGCACCTGGGAATGTAACGGGTGCCATGCAGTGGACTTCCACTGTATCATGCGCTGTACCGCTAATCGAAGGGACCCGCCGCTAGTTCGAACTCTGGTTATATCTAACCGATTTCTGATCCCCCTGGAGTTTGAATTATTGAATATGAGTGTATTTGCTGAAAACAGCTCATTTAGACATCCCTTAAAATTGACTAGAGATTTCTCGTTCACCTTTTTGTGATCAGATTGGTACTCCTCAAGTTACAATATTTATTATGTTAAGTCTCACTAGCAATAAGAAACTAGACAGCTACACACCGTAGCTCTTTAAAATCCTGGTGCTCGAGATCTGGTGCACTCTATTGTGGATTCCATTACACTGAGGTTTGTAATATTGTGGTTTAACTGTATGTGAAATACAGTAAGCCCTTATCAACTAACTGACAACTCGAATTATTGTTAGTGCTGATATTCCTATCAAACTATAGAATTATATTCACGTATCTTTCACCCCTCTGATCTGCATATTTTTGGCCCACACTAGTCCATAGTCCAGTCCTTTAAGCTGTTTGGACTTTATTACATACCAGCCGGGCCACATCACAACTCCTCAGTGCTGACTGCACTCACCTCAGGCATGCTGAAGGTGTGGTAGAATGACACGGAAGTGGGCGCAGCACCCGGACTCCCGTACGGCGAAGCGGCACCCGCTGGAGTCCTGCCGAACACGTCTGCGGCCACCTGCTGCCGGCCCAGCCAAAACTCGAGCAGGACCTCCAAGAAGGTCTCCGAGACGCGTACGTGAGGATTGCTGCAACCCACCGCCGACACTGGCGATGACGTAAGAACGGGAAACCCAGAAGGTGGCGTTGACACCATGGTTGTGCCGTAGTGCCGCGGCGGAGTGGACACAGAGTAGTTGCTCGTGTTGCCGGAACCCGAGTAAATGCTCTGCAGGATGTCCTTGCGAATGAGGCACGGCTCATTGTTGGCATGGCGGTGCAGGACGCCAGCGGCGGCACTGTTCGGGCAGATCCCGCCCGGAGACGACATCCCATTCCAGAAGACTGAGTCTCGCTCCCGGTAAAGAGGACTAGGGAATGGGGGAAAAAAAGCACAGAAACCTCTGCATATCATCTGCAACGCAGCAAGTGGAAAACCGAGCATAAGGAGTCAGTGAAGTTCCCTTCCCCTGAAACCCTTATCTCATTCCCACACGACCATAGTCTATCTTGAAATGACTTCTCTCTTTTTAACACACTCGACTTGCTACAGTAGAACCTCGCTGATATGTTTCCAAAAAAAGAAATAGAAAAATAAACTGACTATCAGAGAAAACGTACAATCCAAATCCAGTAAAAATTGCGGCTTACAAGCTCATTTTGAGGTTCAAGGGCAAAATACATTTATTTCTCAAAAACCATTGTGGGGCTCTTGGATTTTTGAACTTCTGGCAGCCAGAGGTCAGCCAGCTAGTTGCAGTTCTGACAAGGAGCAACGTCGTGGTCATGTGTGCTGAAATCCCAAGACACCCCAAGATGCCTGAAGATTGCAAAATTAAATGCTGGGACCGCGAGCACACAGGGCACAATGGCGGTGCTACTATGGTTACGTGGCGCAGCGTGTGCACTACGTGCACTTCCATAGGTCTCGTACCGAACCGTGGCCGACTGGCCATGTTCGACAACATCCTTTTTTTTTTTTTGCCACACTGTTAGCTCTGCAGTGTTCTCACGGCTGTTGTTGTAGCCAAGGGGTGTGAACAAAAGTGTGCGGAATAAGTACGTATCTACAAACCGTGCTGTGGATGAAGCATGTGCAGTGCTCAGCAAAATCGCAGAACGAAACCACTGTGCTACGGAAAAGACACTTTTCTATTTCTTTTTTACAAGCCGTTTGAAGATTTTGACAGAGAGCTGAGGCAACGGCTGACGGGGCGGCTGAGCAATTCAGAGAAGACATGGAGGGGACGGTCGAGTAATTTGGAAAAGGCGCAAAGGGAGGAAATTGGGCACGGCGGAGAAGCCGCCTAGTGAAGCTCCATGCGGCAGTGTTTTACAGGTGCACAAGAGGGGCCTTTATGCACGCCTGAATAAAAGTTTTCGTCTGCAGAACGTACCATACAACTGCAGCCCACTGTGGTGCTTAAGTTGCTGCCGAATAATCGTATTATCTGGGAGCATGTCAACGGGAACCTATTAACACATAGCTGTATAGGTTAATTTCAGTTTTCGTAATTGCAAACATAGGATTCGGGAAATCGTACTAAGTGGGAACATATCAACGAGGTTCTACTGTACTTTGCCATCATGAATGCTATGTTGAGCTCAAATGCCTATGTTGCTGGCAACCACACCATACAAGAAACGAAGCATTAAAAATTGGGGGGACCCTTAAGCTTCGCCTTTAAGAGTTGAACGCGATAGCGATATCCCGTCCCTAGTGCGTACTTCAATCACTTAGTGCATACTATGTAATGGGTAGTATGCTTTAAACCAGGAGAAATTATGCGCGGCAAATGTGGGAAATGTTTTCGAACTTGCAATGCACCCTCACTACGTAGTGTTAAGGGAATACACGCAGTAAGGTGCAGCTGTTTGTAATGGGTGGCTGGCTTTAAACTATGGAATCGTTATTATAGTCACATATTCTGACGCCCGATGGCAATGTACGCTTGTACCACGCAATATTCCTGGGATATTACATGTTATATTGCGACGCCTATATAAAGGACGCTATGCTTAGCAGTGAAGCATGGAAGTTATTTTCACTGCATTTACAAGCAGAGGAAGTTATTTTCACAGTATTTCCAAGCAGAGGCATGGCTGTGTGGTAGAACACCTGCTTGCCTCGCAGACAACCCGGGTTCGAATCCTCACTCGGACCCGAAAATTTTTATTATTTATTTTATTTGCATCTTTCTCGATTTTTCGGTCACGGACAAGATGATGATTTTTCGGTCACGGACAAGATGATTTTTCGCTCACAACCAACGACGCTGACACCGACACCGACGCCGGAATTTCTGCGAAACGAGCTCTTTCAACGCTGTCGCGTTAAAAGACATCCAACACATACAAATGCTATTGTGTGTGTACGAGATTCAGAAAAAGGTCGCATTGTAGCTGGTCCTGCCCTTTAAATGGTTATGTCATAAGTGGTCTGAGCTGGGCTGGTATGTTCTTGTTTTATATACACAGTATATACAACAGGAATACTTCCATCGAAATGTAGGCAGCATAAACTGGGATTCAGCCCAGGATTGTGGTATGCTGCACAACACTATAGCGACTAAGTTATTGTGGTTGGCAGGTTAAATGAAAATTCTGGGGTTTTATGTGTTAAAACCACAATATGATTGGAAGTACGAAAGTAGGTTAATTGTCCGAACGGCTTGTTTTTTCTGTATTATACTCAACTAATCAAACCAACAGACGCCGAGGAAGGCATAGAGGACATTGTTATTTCATAACTGCATTGTAATGATTCTCACTTAAACTGAAAGAAATAAAGTGGATGAGAAATTACCCTTTCTATCGATGGGATCCCAAACCCACAACATTTTTTAAATTCAAATGCTTCCCATGGAATCTGTTGGTTTCATTAGTTGAGTATAATATGATTGTCAAGCATGACATAACGGAGGACTCTGAATTACCGTATTTTCCGGTGTATAAGACGCACTGTTGTATAAGACACACCCCCCACTTTTTGCAAGTTTCCACGTAAAAATTAGTAAACAAGACGCACCTGCGTATAAAATGCACCTGCATTTACTCACTTTCCGCAAGGAAACTTCATAACGTGCAGGTTCAGCGAACATAGTGAAATGCCGACTTACGTTTTTGAGCGCTAGTCTGCAGGAAAACTTATAAAGCACCGAACTTGCAAGAAAAATTTTACACATCCACTAAGAGGTCCCGCATGACTGCAGGAAAGACATTTTATTCTTCAAAGCCCTCAAAGTCTTCGTCTTCAGATGCACTTTGAAACAGTTCAGCGAACTCTGGCAGCAGCAACGCTTGGGCTTCCTCTTCGGAATCACTGCTGCTTTCATCCTCAAGGTCAGGCGTTAAGGAGCTAGCAGACTTGCCTTGCGGAACCACGCAGTTACAGTTGGCCTCTGACACCGCACACCTGGCATTGCACATCCAACTTCACGACTTCACTGAACGCAGCATGCCTCATGTGTCCGGTTACAGTGTAACTGTGTTTGCCTTTCGGTCATCCACAACTCCCACAGGCGCTGCAGAATATTAAAACTGCGGTTCACCGCAATGTCCAAAAGGATGCAGCATTTTAGTCATCCCAACCTGGGATAATCACAGTGCTGCAGTTTTTTCCTCTGATGCACTTCAGCGTCAGCTCGATTATGTGCGCCTGCATGCTGTCCACGACCAGAAGGGCCCCTCCTGGCATGAAAAAAACCATCTAGTCACTTTGAAAAGCACTTCTCCAGCTACCTGCCCATCATGTCCTCGTCCATCCAGACCTTCACATTTGTCTCTATTACAACGCCAGGCGGGAAGGACTCTTTCAGCATCATCTTTCTTTTAAATACTATCATGGGCGGAAGGTTTTACCCTATTGGCGCAGCATGCAAGCACAACAGTAAAGTGCGCTTTTTTATAGACCGTAGTTTTGATGGTGAGAGCCCTGTCACCTTTCGGTGCCACACTCCTTCCATAGGAATGTCAAAAGTCAGCAGCATCTCATCCATATTTATAATATGGCTGTTGCCGATACTGTCATTTTCAATCGTTTTCTTTGCGAAAGCTTGAAATCGGTCCAGCATCTCTTTGAAGTCTGCTGGCAGATTCTGCACAAACTTGTGCGGGCTTTCATCGCGAACGCTTTGCGGCGCATAAACCTGGAGCACCTGGATGGCCCCCCCCAACAAAACCAACGGCTCCCATTTCTGTAGCCAGCGTCTGCGCTTTGAGGCACAGCTGCACCGTTGACATGAGGGTTGCCGCTGGTGGCTGCTTTGCAACCCCGATGGCGACAAAAATTTTAGAATGGTGCCATGGCTACTTTCTGGCAACACTGAACTCCTATTTTGGCGAATTTAGTAGCCTTTTTTCTTATTATTTGTAGCTAAAATACCGAGCAAGCCTAACGCTTACCTTTTGTTGCCAACCTTTTCTGACAGGTCAGCTGAGGCATGCGCATGTCCTCCTCCCGCCGCCTGTCTGGTGCTTATCGAGGCATATCAACGCAATGCACAGCGCGCCTGCCAAGACTGACTGACCAAAATCTTGTTCTTGTTCACCTAGGCAATGTGCCTCACACCCAATGTGGGGAGTGGCCAATATTCAGTGGTTTTATAAATTTAAGTAAAAATTAAAAATGGGGAAGTGATAAACCTGCAAACTGAAGAGGAAATTTAAATGTGCTTGCTGGCTAGCACGCTGTTCACACTGCCCGCCATCGATCCCGACATTACGAGTCAGGATTAATGCTGTTGCAGAATGCGTTTTCTCGAGTGAACTTGACAAAAAGAGATATCCACAACCAAAGAAGCTGGACTAGTCATCTTCAACTTGTATTTCACTGCTTGAAACTGGATTGGCATTATGGTAACTACTAATCAGTTTCTGTCCGCAACTTCAAACATGACCTTCTTCTATGGCTAATGCTCTTAGTGAACAATTTACTGAAATGTTTCGATATTACTCCTCTGACAATTACTCCATCTGTTCTACATAGGCTACATGCAGGTGCACTGAACTTATAATTTGCTCTCTTAGTTCCAACTTGCTTATGGCTTAAAAAACATGCAAGCGGAAAAAAAGAACTGTGCTTTTATTTCTATTCTATTGCTCATTCAAAATTATATTATTCATTGTCAAATAATAAAAACAATTTTCATAATACCGCTTACAAATTTGGCGATAATATTAAATGGCTTGGTTACTTTGGCTGCTTTCAGCTTGAGTTCTGGCTCCTTTTCAAAATTACTGAACGGCAACCCTGGTTGACATCACCCTACCTTGGGCACGCTTCTCCAATATCCATTTGTGCAGACGTCCTTCAAAATCTGGCCATTGTGCTTTTTTAGGGGCGAAGCTCCTTAGGGTGTGGGTCTGTCCCTCCTCTGTAGTAGTAGTAGTAGTAGTAGTAGTAGTAGTAGTAGTAGTAGTAGTAGTAGTAGTAGTAGGTAGGTAGGTAGGTAGGTAGCCACGTGTAGTGGAATGTACCCACTCCACGTGATAAAGATGACGATGACGCAGTATAGTGGAATGTACCCACTACACGTGATAACGATGAAGTATAAGCGCGTTCCAGTATAGTGGAATATACCCACTACACGTGATAAAGATGACGATGACGCTGACGAAGTATAAGCACGTTCCAGACCACACATTCTCTTTCTGCCATGGATGAAAACGATCGAGCTTCGCCCACTCATCATCATTCACTTCGTGGATATGGCGCGATTTTTTTTGTCATGGTCAGCGTTCTTGTCGCTTTTCATGGCCTGGAGCTTGTCTGTTGATTGCCGCCATGTTCGAATCATCTTTTCAGTGACATCAAAATGATGGCCCACTGCCTGATTGCCATGCTCTTCCGCGTACTTAACACCAGTAAGCTTAATCTTCACTGTGTAACTTCTGTTTAGGCGGCATACAGCAGGTGCATGGTGAATGACAAAGAAGCGGATGAACCGAACGAATGAAGTTGCAAATGGCGACTAGCCCGCTGGCACAACTTGCTGAATGACAGCGACTGGCCAAACCAGTCGTGCAGTTATCACCATCTTACTCCATTTTCACTAACCGAGTGCAGCCTCCGAAACTCGCGCAGCCTCCGCGAGTTGAAAAGTCGCACGGCAATATATTTTTAAAATCTTTTTGTTTTATTTACTTTTGTTTTGTTATGGAACTAGTTTTTTCGGCAAGCTGACTCTTCGTTCTTACATTTATTACCTATCATTTACATTGAGCTGCTCTAGCGGTTAAAAAAAAATAATAATCACAGTGATGCTACCGAGGTCTTCTGATTTGGAGCAATTTCTGGAGCAGCAAAAGTTTCATTTTGGAGCACTTTGGAGCAGGTAATTTAGCATCTGGGAGCACTCTGGAGCAACTAACATCCTAGAGTACACTGGAGAAGCAAGTTGCATTTACATTCAAGGACCTGAATAATTATTTTGGGGCTCTTGTGAAGAGCTAGAAATATTTCGATTCATTACAAATCTCAAGGAACCAATAATCTCAGGAACACTGTCTATTTCACTCGATGATGCAGAAATGAGGGCGTCATGCGGCTGAGCATTTTGGGACAACTTGTTCAGCGATTATTTTCGTAGCATATAAACAGAATACCGGTTCAATAAAATCGTACTTTATGAAATAACATTCTAAATACATGTATGTGGTAATCAGCAGACATTGTAGACAATCGCTGCGACCAGGCCCGTAGCCAGGAATTTTTTTCGGGGGGGCCCACTTGTTGAAAACCCCGAAAAACACCTATTTCCATCATGCGTTCTCGGTAAAACACCCCCACCATCCGAATTTCGAGGGGGGGGGGGTTAGAGGGGCTAGCCCCCCCCCCCCCCTTCCCCCTGGCTACTGGCTTGGCTGCGACGTACAACAATGCCTCAACGCTAAAGACTCACACTGTCCCAAATGCATTGCCCTAAGACGACTCCAAGCAGAAAGAGAGGTTCTTTTTCTTCACGATCGATTATATTGCTGGGCGTAACATGATGTCACTTAGCTAGCCTCATAAAGCCAACCTCCTCCGACACTCCTTTCCCTCTCTCTGAGGCCTGGAGCAAGAGCATTCTCACAGTGCTTCTGGACTATCGTTTGCGCAAGCGCAGGGTTGCCCGGATATGGAGATCCGCTTCAATCGAGCTTCCACGAAAGTGTCAGTAAGTTCGTTCAACGGTGAACTGCATGATTTAACAAACTTCGTTGTCCTTTTGCAGTGAAGTTGTATATGGCTAGGGAATTCTGTTTGTACACCGAAAACCCCCTGTGTGCCCTCTAGAAAACAGGGCAAAAAAAAAAAAAAAGAAAGAAGAAAAAATAAAACTCACAGGGAAGGTCCATTCACCTAAGACGACTCGAAGGCGAGAGCCATTTTGTTTTTATTGCGACAGCAATTATATGGACATTCTCGACTTTTGCGGCCGCCGTCATGTTTTGTGTAATTTAGAATAGAAAATTGAGCGAGTTGGTATTGATTCATATTTAGGACTGTGCAGCGCTCACAAAAAAGACGAGGGACAGAAGTGCACGAGACATGTGCACAAGAAGTGCACGAGACATGTCCAAATCGATAACATCCCCCCGCGCATCGTATGTTTTACACTCGGGTAAAAGCGCGCAAGCGGGGGCGACGAACGCGGCTGAAGCAGAGATAAAGACAGCCGGCCTATCTCCGTTGCACGGAGGCCGCATCCGATAACATCACCGCGCGCGTCAGGGCTGCCATCGCTTGCTACTCAAGCAGACAGGAACGCCCCACCCGTCTTCAAAGAGCATGAAATAACGCAAAGGGCGGGGCGGTGGGGGGGGTGTTGTGTCGCTATAGAGAAGCAACACTGAACTTTACTTTAAGGGCGCGGTGGCGATCGCTGGCGCGCGCTGTTTCGGCAGGCATCACAGACGGCTCGTATACCCGTCTACGTGTTGTGCTCTCAACGCGTACAGACTGTGCGAAAACGCTTCTCTCCCTGGAGCGGCCACTGATCCTTGATCCGCAAGGCGCCAATACCATCGCCGCGCCATTTTGGAGGTCCGTTCATACGCGCCGTTCGTGCTGCACGTACATCGGCGTGCAAGAGGTGTTCCGGAGGTCTCTATAGTCATCCAAGTCGCCGTACGGGTCTCGAACACAGCGCGTGCAGAAAGCTTTTCGCGCATGCGGCGAGTGCGCGGACCTTCAAAATGGCGACCCCCGCCGCTAGTGCATCTCGCGGATGACGTCAAGCCTTACTTCGTATAACAATACAATTTGTTGGTACCGCATTCACTGCTTCGAGCTTAAGTGAAACTAACAAATTGTATTGTTACACGAAATAAGGCCAGCAGCTCTTTTGGACCTGATCTCGCGTAACTAAACAGAACACTGGTTAATGGGAATATGGCCACTCCAGGTGCCAAAGCGGTTTTCGTGTTGTCAGTTCTTTAAACACGAAGTAAGCGTAAAGAGCACAGCAAGATTACGAGCAGTCTCACCATACCTCGAGATAGCGCGCGCCAGCGACTGCGCCCTTCGAGAGACGCAGCCCCCCCCCCCCCCCCCCCCAGAACGCAGCAATGAATGCGATTTCCAAAAAATAATTAGAGCGCAAACACCCGGCACATTCACACACGCAGGCACCAAACACGCACCTGGCTGTGTGAATGTGCCGTGTGTGAATGTGCCGTGTGTTTGTGCTCTAATTATTTTTTGGAAATCGGCAACCAACTAGCCCAACAACGAGTTCTCTTACTATGAATGCGATACCGTGATTTTACAATTTTTTTTAACCATCAGCTATTGATCCTGGAAAGCGAGGGGTGGAGGTGTAACATTGTATCTATTCCTATGGTGTTCCCAGATTTCATTCCGCGATGTCCAGAAATAGACGTGACAAACATTCTGGCGGCACGCGTCAGTTATTAGTGAAAATTGCTTTAATTATGTGCAGTGCGACTCTGGAAACGAGCTATCAGCAGCGTTTCTGGAAAAAGACGACGTCCGCCGATGAATCGCCGCCACACTTACACGCTACCGATTCGCCAAAACGTCATGAGCCACTGCGGAGAGCGTGTTTTGCCGTTGGGCCGACTTGCACAACAGAAGCTGCATCGGCACCGCGCATAGGATCGTGAATTACTTGGGACGCACGCGCGACCACTGTTTATTCAGCGGAATAATTCTTGGTACGTGGTTGTGACTTTGGCCGCCCAGAGAACACGCTGCACATGTTTTTACGCGCCGGCGTGGCGATTGCTGGTGATATACGATACCCACCCCCCTCCCCCAAATCCGAGACTTTGGCGCAGTTTGGCGCAATTTCCGTTGATATTATCAGGATGGCGCAGTAAATCTGATTTGGCGCACTTTGGCGCAGTTGGCGCAGGAGTGGAATCACTGTAATCAGCGTCAATACGAGCTCCTTCAGAATTGGCCAAAATTAACAAAAAAAAAAGTGTATAAGATGTACCGTTGTACAAGACGCACCTCCGAAAACTTTCGAAAAAAAATGTGTCTAATACATCGGAAAATATGGTAATTCTGCCTACCTGGTATTCACAACATGCATCTAAATATCAGATCACGAGTGCTTTTGCAGTTTGCATACGTCGAAATGTGCCCACCATGGCCGACAAACAAACCTGCATCCTCGTGTTTTGCAGCACACCACCACAGTGACTACAGTCGACGTCCGATTTCTCGGACCCTCACGGGACCGCGAAAACGTCCGGAAAATCGGGCAGTCCGGAAAAACGAATGCTCGCGAACACGCACTTTTTTATAGGTATTTTTCTCTGACGGAGAAGGCCACGGCCGGAGTACTGGATTCCCATTGCAATGCAGCGAATGCATCCTTTAGGTGGCTCTAAAAGTCATTAATAATAAAAAAAAAATCCGACTTAGCCGGCGCTACCTCATTGGTCAACACACTGGCGCAATAAAGTCGCGTATTTTCTTTTGCATGGCGTTCCGCTTGCCCGCGATGATGTCTGCCTCAATTTCAGCTAACGTCATGTTGTCTCATCGATGATAGTGTCATCAGTGCTCGCGTCAACTCCGAGCTCGTCGGCTGTGTAGGCGCTGCCTCGTCGTTCTCGGTGTCAGAGTCATCGGAATCCTCCGTAACTTGAACGATTTCGTCATCGGTCAATTCCACACAGAGCTCGAGGTCTTTGTCAGCGTCGGCGAAGCCCTCAAAGGTTATCCCGGCTGGAATCGAAACACCAGCAGCGCGCAGATCGTCGAAGACAACGTCCGCGGATAGAAGTTCATCACACACGCTGTCCACTCCGGGCGAGACGGCCGTCTTGGCGTCGAGTGTGAAGCCCGCGTGGCGAAAACAGTTCTGGAGAGTCTCTTGCGTTACTTGGGGGATTTGTGCGCTTCGAAGGCGCGGACGAAGACAAAGGAGCAGTCGGTGCCATCGCTGTCGACGGCGAATGCTGAAGATCGGGAAACGTGAACGCTGAAGATAGCGCGCTGCAGCACACGATCTACCGCAGAGCTTGATATGGAGCTTACCAAACAATACGCGAATGAACATAGTTTGGCTAAGCTACGGCTGGCAACGGAATGGCGTGTGCTAGATTGTGGCAATTGTGGTTTCGAGGGTACGGTAGCCGCGGCGCGGTGCGGCTGGCCACACCTGTTCCGGCAATGCGAGCATGGCCTCCGAGATAGCACGCCGGCGCGCTATCTCGGAGGTCATGGTGCGAGTATGGGGGGGTTCGAGGATACGAGGAAAACAACATGGCGGCCTTGACGGCGACTTCGAGTCGGCGGTTAGCGGTAAAAGGTCCGGAAAATCGGACGGCGAAGGCTATAAGCGTCCGAAATTTCGGACTTTTTAATACATTGCCTCTATGGGGAAGTTGGCAGTGCCGCAGAAGAGTCCGGGAAATCGGGCATGTCCGGAATTTCAGGCGTCCGAAAAATCGGACGTCGACTGTAAATGCCCATCACGGGTGCTGGTACGTTGAGCATAACCCGGTGCAATGTACGTAACATAATGAGAGTGCTAGCTGGCAAGTGGACAGTCCACACTTGCCTGGGCGGCATGCTCCCGCCAAAGGAAGGCACTTGGTGGTGCGGGTGGTAGCCAGGCAGCTCGGGCGCATAGTCGCGGTCATGCGGCAGGTAGTAGTGCAGGTAGTCCTGGAGCAGGGCCAGGTACAGGCAATGCAGGATGGTGCCAGAAGCTCTCTGGCCTTCCCCGCCCATGATGTCCAAGACCATGGGCTGCTGAAACTGATTCTGAAACCCCTGGTGAGAAACGCAAAACACGAAAGCACTGAGGTGATGATAAAACGAAGGAGAAAGAAGCGCTTAAAGAGAGGAGTCTGTCAGTGCAAGACAGCATGCACGGCCGGCACGACTGTCACAACTGTCACAACTGCAGGGCAAGGACATGCAGGTTTCGTCATTGCACAACGAATGATACTTTCAGTGTGCTCCTATTGTTTCGCGCTCTTCTATGGAAACGAAACACAAACTGATATCATTCCATATGGCTCAAAGCAACTTTTCCCAGATTTCCTTTGGCAATCTCTAGAAACAGAAGTGACAAGCATTTTATGAGCAGTTTGCAAATACTGAAATTTTTTAATACGAATCGACTTCCGAGTAAGGTCAAGAACTGCCTGAAAATATCGAATCGAATATTAAATATGACATCACCATCAGCAGCAGCGCCAGCAGCAGCCTATTCAATGTACAGAGAAACGGCAAGAAACGCGAACAGCACGGCGGGCTGTCTTCATCCCACTCTGACCTTGGTGGCAATAAAGTCACAGTAGATGATTCTTGATTGTATCATGGATGACTCTAGTGGCTTTTTATCACCATCCAGGCTACAACAGCTGGAAAATAAATGTGAAACAGCAGAGAATGTAGATGTTGCATGTTTGAGTTTCTTTCCATTCCCACTGTACATCGCAGGATAAACATCTCTGCGGCTCTGCCTATGATCTCCTAACCAACCTGTCTTGTGGCAGCAGGCTTCATTTCTTGCCAGAAAATTTCTTAATTTCGTTGCTCCACCTAACCCTTTCCCGTCCTTGGTTGCCTGTGCATCGTTAGAAAGCTACAATGCAATAACCAACAATAGCTTTCATTACTCCTTTAACCCTTTGATGGATTTTGCCGTACATGTACGGCAGCACCTAACAGTGCCCAAATGGTTTTCACCGTACATGTACGGCACGGCTTTTATCTCTAAAACGCGCGCTTTTTTCGATCATTTCTCTCTCTTGGCGTGTGCTGCCACAATTCAGGAACACATGGAATTTTTTTCATGCGCCGATGTTTCTCCGTTGTTATCTTTTTTTTGCTTCTCAAAGTGGCGATCCGGCAACCACTTGCGCCCCGAGCGCGTTCGTGGTGCGGCTGGTTTAAAACGCGCGCCTCTTTCCATCATTTTTCTTGCTTGACATGTGCTGCCATGCTTCGGGAAACTGAATTTTTTTTGATGCACCGATGTCTCTCCATTGTTGCTTTTTTTATGCTTTGCAACGTGGCGCGCAGGTAGTCGCTTGCGTCTTCGCGCCCTGCGGCGCGGCTGGTTTAAAACGCGCGCCTTTTTCGATCACTTCTCTTGCTTGACATGTGCTGCCACACTTCGGAACACGTGGAATTTTTTCACGCGCCGATGTCTCTCTGTTGCTTTTTTTGCTTTCCAAAGCAGCATGGCGGCTTTCACTTGCACACCTGAACGCACGCATGCCCTGCGGCTGGTTTCGGTTTCGTCCTTCGGTTGGTTATCGCGTCTCGCGCCGCAAAGCTGATGGCTGTCCTATTTTTAATCTCTCAAAGGGTGACCGCTTGTGACTCTCTCGTTTATTGCCCCTCGAGGCGCGATTACATGTTTCGGGAGGAGCTAAATTACACAAACCTTGCCGCCGTGGTTGAGTTTCCTGTTTAGGGAACTCGGAAAAACTAACTCTGTCTCATTGGCGATAAGACAAAGGATCATTATAGTTTTTTCCCTCGTTTTGCTTTCCGGACGGGCGCACAACCGCACAGTTTTCTTCCGTGTGCTCACTCACGCAGTTCACCTACGCTGCGGAAGCTCGCGCCGGTTGCTGTGGTGCTAGGGAGTCGAGCGGCGATTCTTCCGATGTGGACTATTCCCCACGTGCCGGATCTGATTCATTGGATGTCAGTTCGTCAGGCGAGGATTTACTTACGAGTTCAGACTTGGATGATGATGAAAGAGCGACATCTTGAAAGCAAGCGCGGTGAGACGATCCGGATCGGATCAAAGGTGACTATTCCTCAGTGTTTAGTTTTAGAGCAAAAACATTTTTTTACCGGAAAAGTACTCTGGTGCGCTTATTTTTGCATGCCTGTGAGCTATGTTTATTATAATGCATAATTTTTATTTATAAGACATCGTAAAAGTGTTTTTGTTTAGGATTTTGCTTGATGTTACTATGAATAAACCATGTGTATGTAACAATACAAAACGATTTTTTGTCACTTTACGGTCCCGAAAAAAAATTTTAGACAATTTTTTTCTGAAGTAGAATGGTCTGAAGAATTTATTTCAACAATAAAAAAAAATTACACATTTTTGGCACGCATTTCACGAAAAAAATTCGACCCTGAAAGGGTTAAAACGAATTAGCGAAACTGCATGTCATTGGGCTGCAGCCCATCGAAGATACTTTTGATGCTTATGACAAATTATTATAAATTATCATGCAGAAAAATTAACTGCTTTACATGTTCACAAGGTGACTAAGCCCTCTAAGTGCTGCAACGATAAATCTGAACGTAAAAAAGACCCTCTCCCTTATGGAATGTGACGCTCACACACTGCCATTTCTTTTTACAAGCATCTAAACATTGCCTACGCAACATTCTTGACGGTTATTTTATCGCATCTTTTCATAGAACACGAAAGTACAACATATGCCATGTAATAGAGCTACAGAATAATCCTTTAAGAAAAGATAGCCACCTTTGTTGCCTGCACTTGCCAGACAGGCTAAAATTTAACATGAAGGTCACAGTGTCATGCACATTTCTCGGTTATTACAGTAAAACACGGCCATGGCACATATTAGCTATGTTTTAATTTAAGGAAAATTATTCATATCTCAAATATGGAAATATTCATACCTCCGTACTAAAAATTGGTCTAATTACACGCTGTGCAGCCCCAATTCCAAAGCAGATGAAATCTGCCATTGACCAAAAGCATTAGTAATTTTTTAAGTACAGAGAGGCCTTGTGTTACCCGTAGGTGAAGAGTTTGAGAGCTTGTAAATCCCATTTCTGTTAACCCTTTGCCTCCCAAACTACTCTTTCTTCAGTAAGAGAAACTGGGACATTAGCCGTAGGCGGCCTCAGCTTGTCCACAGTGGTAGGCGGGCCAAATGTGTGGGCATGCTGAGCTCGTCTATGGGAGGCCAGCGTATTTTAATTCTATGGAATTAGCCGTTAGCAATGCTACCTAATACAACAACATTCAAAGAAAAACATGCCCAACCAGGTAAAGCAAGGACTTACTGGCTGCGATGGATTGACGACGTAGTAGGCGAAATGGAACATGTACAGCTCGAAGGCATCTGTGACACACGGCATTGTCAAGGCAACCCACAGCACAAGCGACCGTATCCTACAGCCACCACACACTCAGTCCTTTACCCACCAGTAGAAAACAAAAAGGCTAGACCAGCATTCGGATTTCCCAGAACCAGAAAAAATGTCCGAAATAACGGAATTTCAAATCATCAAAAGTATTAAAGGGGTACTGACACAAAAACTTTGGCCTCGCGTTTTTTGCTGCAATGTGTTGCTGGGGGCCTGTTAGTCATAACACGGCACCTCGTTTATTGCAGCGCGCGACGGATATTTAATTACAGGCTCCTCATTACCGACCAGTTTCAGTTTCGGTTTGAGAGAGCTCGAAAAACGACAAGCCGCCGGATGCAACTATCACCACCTAGCGTGCGCAGCTCTCGATCACGTCAGCACTCAGAACTGTGACGCAGTTCCGCACGGTCCGCATCAAGAAGTCCTTTCGAATAGGAAACGGGACAGCAGTGTCGCCAAACACAAAACTTTCGACGCTGCGCCGCGGCCACGGACTCGCGACCAGCCGCCGAGAAGTATAGACTGCTGGAACAAACGCGGCAAAAGAAAAATGGCGGCTATGACGTCATCATAACTTGTTGCAGCGTGGTCACGTGAGGGAAGTAGGGGGGGTCACCGCGGGTCACCTCTGATGGTGTCAGTAGCGCAATGGAGTCGATCGCTCACGCAAACTTCAAAATTTAAAACATCTTCCAAGCTATATTCGCTGTTGATATTTTGCAGATGATATACACATGTTCACGGGAATCGAACGCGCAGGCTGTCTCGGCCGCGAAATTTTGTATCAGTACCCCTTTAATAAAACAACAAGCAGATGTCTATTATGTCGAAATGCTCTCATTTTCTTGACGAATACGTAAATCCTGTACTTTGCGTAAGAGCAGTGTACAAGCTGCAATTTTCACCACTCTCGACTGTTCCCAATGTGACCACGGCTCAAGACCTCTCTTGCCTTGACTAACCCGAAATTAGCCAGAAATGTCGTTACTGCCGTTACCATAGTTTGTGGTGATGACGATGGCGATGGCCTCGTTTCGGTCATCTGTGAACGCCGTTTTCGATCCTTCGCGATGCAAATTTCTAGCTTCGCGTCGCCGTGCTTCGAGAATCGTCCAAATCAACAGGGCAGTGGCCAAATATGACCCGACTAATGAGAGTTTGATGCCACTAAACAATACATACGCCTGCCGGGACCAGAGAACATGTCCAAATTATCTAATTTTTTTTAATTAAAGGGTGTCAAATTAATGAGCTTTTACTGTACCATCGAGGTATGGCGATAAACCAAAAGTGCCAAAACACGTTTTCTGTGATATAATGACTAATGACAACTCGAAAAAAAAAAAAGAGGAAATGTATTAGGTCGTCTTTTTTCTGCTCCCAATTGCAAGCCATTGGTACTCTGAAATCGGTATACAGTCGCCGACCGTTTATTCAGACTCAGCGGGAACCGCCGAAAAGTCCGAATAATCGAGAGTCCGAATAAAAGGATGCACCAGAAAAAAGCACCTTTATTGGCCCAGCGGCCGGAAAAGCTTGCCAATGCATGTCTGCACACAAGCACAATCACAGAAGACCGAGTCGGGCTGTATTTCAGCCAGTGTTTGGCCATAACCGCAGGTTGTAGCGCTGCCACGGCCTGCGCTTCATCGGAGTCACGGAGTCACTACTGTTCACCTACGCTGATTCGGGGACCCGACAGACGATCTCATCATCGCCCAACTCGGCGAAAAGCTCCCAAATAACATCGTATTGAGGTCGGCCGCCTTCGAATTGGCGAATAATTGTGGCCTTTTTCGCCATCCCCAATGTCTTGTGGTTGCCGCGTTTCTTCGTTAGTACCGACCGCGGATGGAATGGGTGGCGTCGTAGCTGTCGTAGCCATTTCAGTAGATTAGCCCTAGCCACAAAACAACTGGCAAGCAAACTTTCAAATGCCAAAAGGGAACGACATCAGGCTAGTTCGTAATTCAGTCCTTCCTTGGTCCGTTTCGTTCGCGCGGCCATTTTGAACGTCCATGCAGACTTCGAGCGTGGCTTGGCTTGGCTTGCTGTTTGGCTGTGGTAGCTATTCAATGGATACTCGGCTGGCTGAAGTCGAAAACGCCCATTACGAGTCGCCAAAACACATAGCCTTCGAGATCGGCATTTGTAATTTCTGCAGTTTTGTCACACTGACGTGATGTCCAGCCATACACAGTGCAACCTTTCAGTGCTGGCAACCTAGCGAAGATATTGTAAACACGTGTGTAAACATCGCGGACAGCTGGTCATGGAGTTCGACGCCGCTCTCAATCAGCCAGCCGGAGTCCGAAATATCGAACGGCACGCCGTGGGGGGCGTCCAAATTTTCGGTCGTGAGTTTACATTACTTCAATGGGACGAGTGGCGGTGCCGCGAGGGTGTCCGAATAAACGGGCATGTCCAAATTATCGGCGTCCGAATAAACGGTCGGCGACTGTATACCAATTGGCAACATATCAGCAAGGTTTTACTGTATTTAATCTACAAGGTTTAGCGTCAAAACTCAAAAGAAACAAGATTTTAAAGAGTATGGGGTCTTTCCGAATCTGTCACGAAAGAGAGGAGTTGCAGGGACTTGCCGCACGCATTGAGCGCTTATCTCTGCTTTTGTCCCAACTAGTGAGCTGGAAAGCTGCGCAGGGTGGGATGACATAGGAAAGAGAGAAGGCACATCAGAGTGCATCATGAAACGCATTCACATAGTCAAAGTGAGATTCCAGTATGCACTATTGTTGCCGCTGTGCAATTTTAGCATGCTACAGAGCGTGGCGCTGGCATGTGGCGGCACCCCAAGGCAAGAAATGCATCTGATCCAAATGCTGCTCTTGATTTATGTCAGCAATCGACCAATAGCAGCCATCTGCTAAATGACGAAATCTAGCAGCCGGCTGGCAGCTTCGAAGAGAGTGAGGACAGTCCTCTGTATGAAGAGCGGGCTACCTGAGAAAGTGGCAACTTCGCACTCCGCATGTAAATTCTACGTGCTGTGCATGACCCCAAAATTTGGCTGCGCTACTCATAGCAGTGCTTTTGCACAACCTTAATGAAAACCAGCAGATAATGAAGCCAAGAAAGGTATAGTAAATGCTAATTGTGCTGTTTTAAGTGTACTGTAATAATTATGACAGATGTGAAGAAAGTAAAGAGGAAGGAGAGAACTTGTGGCTGGCAGGGACCGAACCTGCAGCCTAGGGATTACGTGCCCAATGCTCTTACCAACTGCCAGTGGCAAGTTGTCTTTTCGTCCACTTTACTTTCTTCACATTTATATCACAATTATTACAATACACTTAAAACAGTACAATAAACGTTTCCCTATGCCTTCCTTGGCTTCATTATCTGCTAATTTTCATCAAGGTTGTGCCAAACCAAAGAAACGAGCCCTTGAAAACTCCCTTCATTGATAGCAGTGTTTGTTGTTCATAAAATGTTTTGCCACCAAGCAAAGAGCTGCTATACTGGACCCCTTCGAAAGATACATGTTTAGCATCTACAATAAAACGCACGCACACAAAGCCCAAAATGAGACACAAAGGATACTGATTTGCAGGACAGTGGGCCCCAGAGGTCCAAGAGCTCCAAGTGAAGGTATCTTTCCAGAGCAGAAAGGGGGCACGCCGCCTGTACTCAGGGCACGTCGAGTATCACACTGGCAGAAGTTGCAAGAAGGGAGAGAGAAAGAAATAACACAGTCATCAACATCAATGCTAAAAAGAGTCGGCGAGTTGTGAATGTCTCCTCACAAAGCCAAAGCCCAACCACAGACACCTGCACTGCAAACTATAACAAAATGCACGGAGAAAGTAACTATACAAACGTGTTTGCAGTTTAACGAGGCACGCGAACACAGTTAGTGAAAGAGAAAAATTGTCATCTACCTGCCTGTAGCGTGAAGCTACAAAGAAAATCCATACGGATTCCACAGAAAGAACAGTTTCTTTGCAGCCTCTCGGTATGGTTGGCACAAAAAGTTTAGAGGACACTAGGTCTGAGAAAACTTTACATTCCCCAGCACCTCATGAATGCATTTGGTTCAACAGGCCGGAAATCTAAATACGGCTGCCTGACAAAGCTGCGGGAATATTCAGCTTTTTCTTGAGACTCGTGGCCTCTAGACTCCGACTGCACACAGACTGCACAAATGGATGGACAAAATTTTTTTCTTCCTCGCATAAACCATCCTCCACCTGGCAAGCTTCTGCAGCACTGATTTGCTGTATTCAGCCCATGTGCTTCGAATGGTCGATTAATTCACACTGGTGCTGTGATAGTGCGCTCTCGTGGTTAGCTCAGATGAAAGAGCAACTGCCTTGGAAGGGCAAAAGGAGTCGAGAGAGAATGCGAAAGAGAAATATTCTGCAGTCTTCCTCAACGAAGGGTGCTGAGGGAAAATGCAAAATGGAAATAGGGCACTCGCAATACCTTCACTCTTACTGCATCTCGGTGAAGAATTCTTGTTGAGTGTATATTTCCGGGAGGCGTAAAACACACTCCAAGGCGTTTTTAATACCAACTGCAATGGATGGTTCAGTCTGTCTTTAAAAAGAGCACCGACATGATTAAGTTTACAGTTACCACCTTGACCACCAATCCCATGTCACTTGCCAAAGGGCAATAAGAGCACTAAATCAGACAGTGGGGAAAAGCACATGCAAAATGCGAAACTAAGATGCACAAAGTGCATGACACGATGCCCCAATGTGTGTGCCCCGTAGCGCCTCCAACTGATGTTTCGCTCACCCACTTACAGCCACTGAGAAGTGGCTTCACCTAGTTTGAAATAGTTGTAGGGTTGTTTTGCAAGCTAAGGATGTAAAACAAAATAGCATGAAATATAGACTTAATAACTGTGCAGTACAATGAAAAAAGTTAATTAACACTTCTTCGCCGCATGTACAGTGGACCCTCAGTAAATGAAAATCACTTAATCGAAACTGCTGCCCTTAATAAGATAGGTTTCATACTTGAATTCTGTCAGTAAACGAGACTCCTGTTAAATGGAACGTGTTTTCCTTGTCCCTTCAGGATACGTTTAGTGAAAGCCTATTTCATTTCTATAAGAATGTATTTCATTTCTATAAACTGGAAGAAAAGCTTGAGAACCAAATTGGCCATCACTGCTGTCAACAGTGCCACTGCATACCACCTACATAAGCAGCTGCAGGGGGTTTGTCCTCGTCTGGTTACTGATACATGCTTCCAGCCGAGCCAAAGCAAATACAGTGCGGTCCACTTATACAGTAAAACCTCGTTTATCCGGATCTCGTTAACTCGGAAATTCGGTTAACTCCGGACCCGCGGCGCGGTCCCTGCAAAACTGTGCATATTTCAATGATGTCGGATGCTCATTAATTCAGAGGGATTTAGCCGCGCCCGGTTAACTCAGACAACTCCAGAGAGCGCAATCGGTACTTCATGCTTAAAATCGCGCGATCTCGGCGGCTTGGAGGCGCAAGCCCTGCTTGCCGTAACCGACGGCGGTACCGGAGCTTCGGACAACTCCGGAGAGCGCAATCAGTACTTCATGCTTAAAATCGCGCGATCTTGGCGGCTTGGAGGCGCAAGCCCTGCTTGCCGTAACCGACGGCGGTACCGGAGCTTTGGAGAAACCGAAACCGAACGAAAAACTGCAGCAGAATATGGTCATGATGATAGTGAATGAGGGGGAAGTGGCTAGGTGGCGCTAATCACCACCCGGCGGAAGCGCTTGGGCCGCCGGCGCATCCAGCGTCTATTAAAGGCGCAATGGCGGCATGCACGGACAACGGGACTGTAACGGGACTATGGTGGAACGGGAAGAACGGGACGACTTCACCGCCACCACAGTGACCACAGCTGCTCGCTACGCCTACGTTGCTGGTTTCTTTGTGTTGTGACTTCGCGCGTAGCGTGCGAGCCCGTGCACGTTATGTTCTCCGGCTGTGCTTGTGCGCGTTGCCACCGCCGTCGCGCTTCACAATGATGGCGACCGTCACCGGAGTGAAGCGGCCACAGCAGCCGGCGACAGCGAGCGTGCACACCACCACCTGATGGGGTTGAAGAAAATCGTTCTAGCACAAATTCCGTCGATGAGGCGGACAAAAATAACGCAGTTTTTCATGAAATAAAGGTTTGTCTGTGCCGAGTACATTTTCCTTTTGTTTTCATGGGCCATTCGATAATATGGAATTCAGTTAACTCGGACATTTTCTCCGGTCCCGTGAGATCCGGGTTAACAAGGTTTTACTGTACTGATATCCAAGTGCCAACGAAAAACTGTAATTATAACGAATAATTGTAATAAGTGGGTCAAGAAAAGAAAGGCAAAAGAGAGATCAAAACATTTTATCTGCAGGCAAGTAAGGTAATGCAACTATGTACTTGTTTGTAGAAAAGCCATAGCTTCGACTACTTCACGCGAAACATGCGCACATCTTTCTCAAGAGCATCAACGTGCTCCACATAGCAGAGCGGGGGGTCCTTCGTGAAAACAAACAAAGTCCCGGAAGGACTGTATCATCCGTCGGACCTCCTGCGGTAAGAGTACCTGGGTAGGCTGCTCAGCCATGTCATCGGAGTTGCCGCTCTCGCAGCAATCCGCAACACGTATACGCGCACCGATCGCCTCATCAACAATCCCAACATCGTCTGCATGAAGTGGTCCAGACACGACGCATCTTCGTTAAGCACCAACTACACCTCCGGTAGCTCTTCGTCGACAGGCGCTTCGCAGGCCTCTCCTGGCATCGCTTCGGAAGTTCGGAAGGAAAGCTCCTCCTCCTCGCTTCATCATCAGAGGCCCACTCGACTCGTTTTTTGAGGGTGTGGACGGGGGTGCGGTGCGCACAGCGGCGCATGCCGTCGGCGCAAAGAGCCATTTTGGCACGCGCTATAGCTGGATTCAACAGCTACAGTCAAACCCACTTATAACGATCCCAGATATAACAATCTATCGGTTATAACGACCATATTTTGGTGCACCTACGATTTTCCTATGCTACCCATTGAAACTGCGTCCACATATAGCGAACATTTTTCAAGGCCACCTACTTTTACAACGAACACTTCAGACGCGGTCACTGTAAAAATATGGCGCACACGAAGCTAAAAATGGTGAAAAGGGGCCTTCCCAAGCATGAGAAAGGCGCGCGCTTGCACGTGCCCCGCTAGTTTACTCGCCGCGAAGATACCCTAGATCGGCGGGCGCCATACGCCGACTTCGGACGGTGCGAGCGAGGTTGCTCACTTTCCAGACGTTTCTTCAGCGGTCGAATGGCAGTGAGGAATAAAAAAAAAGAAAGAAATAGGAGGTAGCATAAAGCCTTGCGGTCAGCTTTCTCACGGCAACCATTTCTGGCGCCGTTCTCTGCAGCTGCGACCGCCTACGATGAACCTATGCTTTGGAATGCAAGAACCATGAAATGCAATAAGCGATGACCGCGATAACTTTTAGTCGCATAAAAGTTCACTGCGTTAACGCCACAATGTGCCGCAAGATGTCTTTCGTCTTTTCGGTAACGGCGGAGACCGATCGATCATTGATAACGACTTCCGCACGATTGCGGCGAGGCCTAGAGAGCGAAGGCGGTGTGGCGGCCGGCAATGCACGTGAAATGACTTATCGCCGACAATCTTATCACAGTCATCTCCAGCTATCTGCTCGGCTGCACGTGTGGTGTAAACTGTTCTGATCGACGGCGGTATACAAGCAGCACAAGCGAGCAATGCTGCCGTTTGCAAGTTCGCCGCCGCCGCGCCTTGCAAGATGAGTGCACGTCGCTTTATAGAAACGAACGGAGCTCGCTTGTGTCAACGGCACAAGCACCGATAAACGTCGATGCACTGACAGCGAGCGTATAGTGCGCGTTTTATTAGGCGACATCCCAAGCTAGCTGCGCCTCGTCGTACAGGACCGGCACAGCTGCGCGGAGATGAGTGCGCGTTGCTTGCAAAATGCTCGTCTTCGCCGCGTTCCGTGGCCGTGTTGAACGAACAGGCTACTCGCCGCACCAGTGCACGGTCCAAAGTGAAGCGGGCACGAAGAATGCACAAATGCGCCTAATACAGCAAGCGGTCCGGCAGTGACGGCGTGAGCCAAGTAGGCGACGCGCTGCACGCATCTAGCCAGGGATGATCAGCTCCACGTGGCGGTACCGCGCTTCAATGAAACGGTGTCAGTTCATTGCAGAGGCGACTTAAATCACTCATGCACGCAGCGGGCGTCGCTTCATTACGCGAAAAGGCTCAACTTGACACTGGAGGGGTTGCTAGCACTTTTCAATAAAAATACGCAAAAAAAAAATGCTGATTGCTCGCTAAGTGCGCGTTTTTGAGGGCGAGTCCATAAACAACGGACTACTGATATAACGACCACTTTTCGCTGCACTTTCAAGTTCGTTATAAACGGGTTCGACTGTATATCCAATATCGCGGCTCTGGAGCATCGTAATAAGTCATTTATTTTACCATAGAAAGCATACAAAAGTGGACAGTGCCATCGTTGTTCATCGTTATATCAGATATACTATTGTTATACAGTGAACTCCCGTTAAGACGAACTCGGTTAAGACGAATTCTCGCTTAAGCCGAACAACATGGGTACGTTTGTTTGGTTTCCCGTAGACTCAATGCAAAAAAAATCCGCTTAAGACGAACCGCCGAACAGGTCTATTCGGTTAAGACGAACTTTCGCAGTGACCGACAATGCTGGCGATTCTGTGCAAGGAACATTGCAGTCTTGGTGGGGCTTCAGGCGAACGGGAGAAAGCAAAAAAAAAAAAAAAGCGCTTCCTGGCGCAAAGACCCAAGCGAATCGCACGCGGAGGGAGGGAGCGAGATAAGCGGAACGAAAGGCAGCGCATAGCAGCTCATAAAGCGGCAGCTCACCTCCAGCATGCAGGTGGGGGAAAGTGCCGCCTTTATCAGCAAAGAAAGCAACAAAAAAGAGTTGGGGACGCAATGGCTGGGGGGGACGCAAGCCTTTGCGTCCTTTTGTATTCTCCCACGTTCTTTGGTTCCCCCGCTAGAGCTCAGCTGAGAAAAGCAGAACACAAAACCTTGGGCCCCTTACGAGGGTTTTCATGTTTACAGAGGCGAAAACAAGGAGGGGGGGGGGGAGCCAAACAAAAGCGACAACGAGAACAAAAATTTCCTGTGCCTTACAATCGCGTACGAAACCGAAACCACGTTTGCGGACGCTAGCACTCCCGTCAGAGGGGTCAGGTGCATTGTCATCGCCCTCCCACAATGGCGGCCGAGCACATTTTGGGTGCAGTTCGCGTTGTTTCGCATAGGGCCTGTGCGCGTCGTATCTTTTCCCAGTAAAGTGCAAATTGTGACGCGCCATTTCCATTATGAAAGCTCACGACAAAGGAAGGTTATTTTGCACACCGAATACAGCTGAGTTGCTTCTTTTCGTGTGCCCGAGGCTTGTGACCATGAGTAGCGCGAACGGAGATCTTCAGCTGCACGTCGATCAGGAAACGTTACTAAGGGCCGAAAACATGAAAATATGCGGACCTCGAAGAAAAGCTCGCACTTTCTTAAGCACCTCAGCGTATATTGGCTTTGTTGGCACGCGATCGAGGCTTATACAGAAGTGATATTAGAGCCAGCAAAGCAGGCTCACCGAAAGAAATGAACTGCCAGGAGAATAAATTTTCCATTATTTGAAAGAAAATTGTGCTTATCTCTCCATTTTTTATGGTTTTCGAATTGTCAACATGGGGCCATGCTACGGACTTGTTAAAATGTGTTAGCAATACATTCAAGAGCATTATTATGAACCCGCGAAATCGGGTGCTCGTTAGATTCGTGTAAATGCTCTGCTGGAAGGCATAGTTTTTATCAAGTTGAGCCAAATAAATGCTTTTTCTGGTTATTTCCACCCAATTTCAAGCCTACTCCATTCAGTGATGTCAAGAAACATATTTGGATGCCTTTTTAAGGGGGCACTTCTGATAAGCCGAACTCCTGATAAGACGAACAAATTTCCGTGGTCCCTTCGAGTTCGTCTTAACGGGAGTCTACTGTACACTCAAACCTCATTATAACAAAGTTGCATCTTACACAAAAATAAGTTTGTTATATCCAAAAATTCGTTATAAAGGTATTTTCTAACACTATATCTACTTCATTTTAAAACAGCGCAGCAAGACGAGGACATAAGAAACGAAGAAACAACGGGACGGGCGCTGTCCGTCCCGTTGTAGTAGATATATGTTCTCTTAAACTATATCTACTGCAAGATTATTCTTCATTTACTTCGTCATAACCGATATTTCGTTATATCCGGGTTCGTTATATCGAGGTTTAAGTGTAAACGGTATCATTATAAGTGGACTCGACTGTATGTGAAGATCAGACTTATTTATGCACTGGTTATGTCATTTACATAAAAGCCTGCTTCAGTAAAAATTTTGTGGCATGTTCTGTTTCATTACAACAGATTTTATCAATTCTTGATATTGTTAAGATTTCTCATTTTTATATGCGGAAGACCAGTGCAAAAAGGCAATGATTTTCTTTCATGATGCAGGATTTCAATAATAATAATTGTTGGGGTTCAGTGATGTGATTGACCAAAGCCATTTTGGCGCAGCTTCTGGAGCAGCTAAAATCTCACTTTGGAGCAGCATAACCAGCGTTTGGAGCAGTTACTTGCCGCACATTTTCGGACGCAAACATTTGTATCAAAGCCGGAGCTGTTGCACCACATGTCAAAGGTGTTTTTAAATGACGCTCGCTTTCCCTGATGCCTTAGTTACAAAACTGGAAGCAGAGTCTGTCATAATTTTTCTTGCATTCTATTTACTTTCCCAATAATGCGTGATTACATTTGTGCTTTTAGTACAACCTAGTCCTGTATTGTGTGGAGAAGTGTCTGCTGTCATGCTTTATGTACAGAATCATTAGGGTCCTGGCTAATGAGCGGTTAAATAAGGAACAGGGTTTAGTAAATGGTAGTTTCTTTCAGTTATTGAATGTGTGCTCGATAAAATTTACGTTGATGGGGGAGTACGTATTTACATTTGACAAGCTGGTTGACATGAAGAGTTGCCGAAGTCGACAAGCCCAGCCGAGATATACCGAAATACCGGGACACCATGCATGTCTTCTTGGCCAAGTAACAGTCACTGCATAGCCCGTGGTATTGTTGGTACAATCTGCCCAGTGTATGGTCTTAAAACTTAGCTACTCTGCGTCAAATATTATAGAACTAAACTAGCTCAAATAGAACTAAAAATAAAAAAACTAAATAAACGGCCGGTTTTACATACACGTACTGAATTACTGTTATCAATAAAGTCAGTCAAGTAAGACTGTCGTGCAAGAACAACTGGGTCATTATTACATTTCTCTGGCTGTATTCACAACAGTTAGAAAATATTTCATTGAACTTAATAATGTTACCTCGCAGTATGGCCTAGTAGTAATAGAAAACTAACGCAGTAAGCTTCGCAGTATGGGCCAGTTCAAATCTAACGAAGCAAGTTTCGCAATATGGGCGAGCAGAAATTGTCTGGAAGCATTGCGCCCAGCAACAACTTCAACGACATGGCACATTCCTGTATACTGCGATGACCCCCTCGAAATCACAGGGGTAACCTATGGATTTCGAGTGCCCGTTGTCATGCTTCTCACCGAAAGAACGCAAAAACGATGTCTTGGCGCATGCTTGGCGCAAATATTGAAAATTTTGCCATGATGTAGCAGGATGTAGCAGGTTTCACCTCTTGGCGCAGTTTGGCGCAATTGGCGCAGCTATCACATCACTGGGGGTTTCACCTTCCAAAACCACGATATATTATGAGGGACGCTGCAGCAGAGAGCTCTGAAAATTTTGACGATTAAATCTGAGCACAGGGGCCTCTAGCACTTTGTCTCCATCGAAATGCGGCCACAGCAGGCGGGATTCGACACCTCAGCCTTCCGGCCAGCAGTCAAGCACTGTAACCACTTGACCACTGTGGCAGATCATGCAGGACTTCAATAGCCAGTTACGAATTCTGATGGTGGTGATGATCACCACCAGCAGGCAACACTCACGGGCAAGCAGGACACCGGAAATTCGTAGTTGACGCTCGCATCCGACAGTAGTCGATAGATGAGCAGCAGCAGCGGGCCTTCGGGACTGAGAAAGCGGCGGACGGCATCAAATCCCGGCTGGCCGAAAATAATGTTCTGCAGGCCCCAGCCAACATTGGCACCAAAGCCGAACACATGCTCCAACACTGTCGGCAGGTAGTGCTGCAGTTCCTGTAGTGCATAAAGTAGATTTCATTCTCAAACGAAAAATAGTTGTAGTCTGGCAGTTTCGATGCAATGCGTGGTTGCAGCACTTGAGTTGCTAGGCAAATGCTAACCAGCTTCCATGAAACATATTGAAAACATAGTATGTTCTGTTTGACTGCCTGAAACAACAAAAAAAAAAGAAAATACACAGTGCCGTCAAATCAACACAAGTTCTCAACAAGGTGAACATGTAACCATATGCACAGCTCCAGGTTAGGTGAGCTGACAGCTTGCCAGTGGTTACAGTGCCTCTTTTAAATTCCTTTTCCCATTACTCTTCAAAGGCACACTGAACAGCAACAGATCAGTAATACTATAGATTATTGTGAAATTGGATTATTTTAGCCAAAAATTTCTTGCTTACAGAAGCTATCAAGCTTTCTTTTTAAAGCAGCATGAAGGCCACTCACTAGCTTTAGCACACTTTCAGGCAAACAACAATTTTTTTTTTCCATTCTCAGGCATATCAGGATTTAGCCTCAGTTGTAACTCAATTCCTTTCAGTACTCGGGAATCAAACCTACAACTTGTGCTAAGCCGCAGAATGCCACAACTACTGAGTCACCATTTGCAATGTCATAACCAATTAGCCCAACTTTCAACATAAACAAATGCATGAAATATATCTGAGTTCTTACTTGGCACACTTGATTCATCCAAGATGACAAGTGCCGCAGCGAAAAACACAAAAACTGCAAATTACAAGCACCAGAACTTCGGACATGGTGAAGCACTGCAAAGCAAAGCTATATGTCAGTCTGTCCTTCTGAAAGCAAAACTATAGGAATTTTCCTGAACTTTGCACACTGACGATTCTGTACGAACGGTGAATAACAGAGCAGGGCAAAGTGCTACTATCAACAAAGATGCAAAAGTTATGCATGTGCTTCTTCAAACATGTTAACGATGTATTTAATGACACAAAGGCCAGGTGTGGCTAAACAGCACCATGCAAGTATTCACGGGTTCATCCTAGTAGAAATAGCCCTGTACACAACAGACAGAAACAGAAAGTAAAACAGGACAGGCACCTTGTGCCTTCCGTGTTTTATCTAGCATAGCCAAATGAATCCAACAGACAATTAGGCCAAGCAAAGCATAGGGGACATTAACTGTAGTCTCTAATTTTAGTGCAGTAATCCCTACGTCAACTGAAAGGAACTCAAAGTGGACGAAGAATAACCCTTTTCAGTCGGCGAGATCCAGACCCACAACCTTCGCATTACGTGTCTGATGATCTACCAATTGAGCTACAACAGAAGGCACTTCCCTGCTCCCTTCGTTGGGTATTTCTGTATGTGTAATCCCTGGGAAGTGTTATCCAGCGCCTCTCATGGCCAAGGTGGCAAGTGTGGAACACTCTAGTAATAATTACCACACTACAGTTAAAGACAATGTCCCCTCTGCTTTCCTTAGTAATTTGTTGGATTCATTCGGTTGTCCAACAAAGAAACAAGCCCCTCTAAAAAATACCCCTTGTCTAGTTCATCTAGTATTGAGTCATTTATGCTGAGACAAACTATGTGCACCAACTAGAGCAATAAGTAAGCTACTCCATCATGAGCTATCGAAGAATTACCAATAGGGAACCAAAGCTCAAGTTTGCGGAGCGACGACAGCGCCACGCTGCGGCTCTGGAGAGAAGCGCTGGTGAAACTGGGAATAAGCGCGGCGGAGGGCGCGCCTGTTTCACCGACAGCGGCGGCACGCGTGCGCACGCGTTCTTCGGTCGGTGCGGGGAGCTTGGGACGTTGCGCCGTGAGCTTGGCACGCTGAACCGAGAGGCTTGCTTTGCGAAGCTGCATTTCCACGATGGTAGAAGCGACCCCACGAAAGCGGAAGCGATGTCCGAAGTATTACTGTGTGCCACAGCAGTGCAGACAGTACCAAGGCACGCGATCCGCCAGTAAAACTGTATCAGTTCCCGAACAAGTCGTACGAGAGAGAAAGTACACAAGCGTGGGTCCCCGCAGTTAAAGGAATAAAGTTCTAGCTCTGTCTCGCCTTCAGTTTTCGCTGACTCAATTCTTCGCTCGAAATCATTTGTTTCGACTACCTGAATCAGTACGTAACGCGGCGCGTGCATGCGACGACTGCAGTAGTGATTGCTCGCCGTCTCGCATTTTTACATCAAATTACGGTTCTATGTTGAAGCAACTTTGTGTTTAGATTCCTTGTGTTTGTGAGACCTAGCTGTCGTTGTTGGATGCTCACACTCACATACTTCATACCGCGGTTAGCGTTGCGGTGTTGGTTGCGTTCAACTGAACTCCGCACAAGGCTGCATCATCGCGCCGGAACGAACGCCTGTGCATTTTCAGCTAACTTGACATCGTTTTGCTGGTTTGTTCTGTTTTT
>JALIZH010023934.1:0-37610 GCA_030522465.1 Rhipicephalus appendiculatus | reverse complement strand
AATTCTGTTTCTGCAAACAGCTAAAAAGTTGAAAATTGCACAAAACCCAAAGTGCATGCAGTCATCCGTCATCTCGCCAACTGCCATTAATTTTGTCCCTACTAAAGATCAAGCTATCACCTTTCCGATATTACCATCCTCACGTACAATGGCTGCATAGAAAAAAAGAAAAATGTCTGGGATTTCCACGAAGTGAATCATGACGAGTGTGCAAAGCACTGGCGATCACCCTTACCATAAGTCACCCCTGACATTACCCACTCACGCATGTAAATAAGTGACAACGCGTATGTACAGTATATACAATGTGTTTTTACCGTTGAGCCGCAGCTTCCTGTGTCCTCAACTGCAGGGTAGCAGCTTGTTGTCGACGTTGGCGTTTTATCTTTCGCCGGCCAGAGCGAGTGCACGATGGTTTTCATCCAACGCAGGAAGATAATGTATGGTCTGGAACGTGCTTATTCTTCATCGTGATTGCGTATTGCCACGCGGTCGTTTCAACTTCGCTTACGCCCACAAAGACTGTCAGCAGTGCTTTGGCGCAGACCGCGCCTTAGTGTTCCAGACGCTTCTCGGTTGTAGTAGATCGTTTTTTTAAGAGTGCGCACAAGACGCAGACACTGCAGCTTATTCCAGAGCTTATTCTGTGGCTTGTGTGTTCACCGTACGGGTGCGTGGCTTTCACACCGGAGGCTCTGTGGCGGGCCTCCGTAAGCCATTGGCTGGGAGTGCGGCATCTGATCGGAGTTCACACGAATGGATTAAGGTGCACTCTGCCACCGGCCTGCATCCAAGGAAGATTACATCATAGTTCGCGCAATGCGAACACGACTATGCTGAAATGGCTGGGAGACTGGTAAGCTCCTGTCATCTGACGTCACAGAGGCCTTGGTGTAGGAGTGCTTTCCTTGTGAGAGAGTCATACAACTCTGCTGCATTGGCAGGAGGCGCTTGCGTTCCTCTGTAATCCAGTGTAATGGATGCCGCAGCTGAGAAGTCGGTCCTCGTAGGTTGGTCAGAGAAGTTTCCAATCCATTCCATGTACTTGAGGTGCCTGAACGGTGCGGGTTGTTGCGTGCCCGTGTAATCCAGCTTAGGTGGAGCCGCGACCTCTCATCATGACCCTCCCCACCTCCTCGAGGTACGCCACGGGTAACGTGTGAGTGGCCGCGGAGCTCACACGGCTAAGAGGGAGGGAACCTACAGCGGGAAGGGGAGTCCGATTACCACCCCAAGGTTTCCCGCTGCCATGGCGCTGTCGCTATGTTTACGTGACGGCAAAAACTGGATTGAGGGCTGCACCCTCATCCGGCTATGGCTTGACTATTTTGAATGAAGGAACTCACTAAGAAAGCCACCGCCGAGTGGCCGTGGCACCAAGTCTTGCTGGTGCTCGGCGAACGTCTGTATGCAGAACTGGGCGAGTACGGGTGTCACTTCGCGCCGCGGCCCCGTCGTCAATTAAGAAGGGCACCTCGCCGCGGTCGCTGGAATACATCCCCCGAAGTGCCAGATTGCCCCTGCCACAAGGTGCCCCAATAACGGGGGCATAGTATTCTTGACGATCGTCGTAACCGACGATGCACCAGGACTAACCGGTCCTTCTGCCTTCTCAGATAATGTGCCATTAGCAGGTCGCTTAACATTTCGATCGGCAATTGCAAGAAAAGCGTGGCGGTTTCACTGTCGTGCGCCTCTTTCGATATGTGGATGACTATCTTGTGATTTTCCAGGCTGAAGACAACTCCTATGAAGCTCGCTCGAGGCAGCGTCTACATCTATTTGAGGCCACGCTTGATGGCCTGACCCTGACTATGGAGCTGCGAACTGAGCAACGTTTGAGGTTCCTGGATTTAGAACTCACATTCGCAAGGGAACACGTCTGTTGGGCCTACTCTCTCCGCTCCAAGAAGGCCTTGCTTCCGTTTACCTCTGCCCACTCCAAGCTAGTCAAGCGAGGCATAGCGGTAACAGCCTTGAGGAATGCGTTGCATCGATCTTGCCACCACAAGATCCAGGACAGCTTTGCTGCCAGACGGAGAGGTTGAATGCCGCCGGCTTTCACTCTCACATGCTGTGAGAATTGGCGACAATGCTTTTGTGCAAGAAGTGCACAGCTGCTGCATCACGCCCAAAGACTGCTGTGATCCCTTATCTTCACGACATCTCGCATCGCATTAAGACGAACGCGGGACGCGCAGGTGTTCGTGTTGTTTTGAGCGCCCCAAACAAGGTCGGAGCAATGTGCCGCCAGGTGAATTCTCGTGAACCCAGAATGCCGACTTGCACCAAGAAGCACGCCACGTCCTTCGTGGAATGCCGATGGAACGTCGTGTACGACGTTCCATCGGCATTCCACGCCCAGACGAGACCGCCATTTGTCAGACTGCTAGAAGGGCCTGTGCAGCGAACTCACAGGCGTTCGCTGCACAGTCTTGCTCCTGTCTTGCTGATCACGTGACCCGAAAATAAGAGCTCCTCGTACGCGAAGCGGCACTTTTCCACCTTCAGGGTGAGTACGGAGCTCTGGACTGCTTGAAGTACGGATTCTATACGCTCGAGGTGTTAATCGAAGTTCGAGGAAAACACAACAACGTCATCCAAGGGGGGTGAGCGTAGGAGAGCATATGGGAGGGGACGCGCTGTGGGGGTTGGGGACGCGGGGGCCGCTCCGTAGAGTAGAGGATTAATAGAGGAGAGAAAGGGAGTGAGCGTAGGAGAGAGAGGGGGAGGGCACGCGCATGTGCTGTGGTGGTGTGGGACGCGGGAAGGAGGGACGGACTAAGTCCCCTCCAAATACATGCAAGCAAGATCAAGGAATGGTGTCAACCTGGGCGACAGACACCACCTACCTAGCCATTGCTAAGCAGCCTCTCTGTGCTCTCGACCGTGACTCTGATGACTGTAGTAGTGGTTTGCGGCCTTCATATTACTACAGTGTTCTGGTTCGCATAATGGGTGCTTCCCTACTTCGTGAAAGTGGCCGGAAGCGGGACGGGGGACGCGGGAGGGACGGACAAAGCCCCGAGCATAAGATGCTTCGCATCTAAAACATATAGGAGAAGAGAAGAACGGGAGATATTTGAAGCGTATGTGATTAACAAGTTCGGGAGCAGATGCATCTGCAAGCCGTCTCTGGAACTATTTTCATGTTAGATAGACTCTCTCGACGATTAGTGCGGTAGGCGGTGTTACCTCGTTTTTAGTATGTGGCAGTGTTATCGGAACAAGTGGTGTATTTCCTGGCTTTATATTTGCAATTGACGCAAAATAAAGCTTCGTTGCGAGTGCGCCTCTTTGCTGTCATCTTCTTTCTTACCAATTCTTCTGTGGTGCTACGCCCAAAAACCTGCTATGAAATACCAACTAACCTGCATTGATACCCTTGTCCAGCATAAGGCTATAATGTTCGACGCGTGATGTATAAAAGCCGGCGCATTCCAACGATGATCAGTTTTTAGATGCGAAGCATCGTATGCTTGGGGCTCTGTCCTCCGTCCCTCCCGCGTCCCGCGTCCCCCGTCCCGCGGCCCTTGCGTCCCGCGTCCGGCCACGGTCATGAAGTAGGGAAGCGCCCATTATGCGAACCAGAACCCTGCAGTAATATGAAGGCCGTCAACCCTAACACACTCATCAGAGTCATGGCCGAGAGCACACAGAGGCTGCTTAGCAATGGCTAGGCAGGTGATGTCTGTCACCCAGGTTGACCCCATTCCTTGAGTCATGGCCGAGAGCACGGAGAGGCTGCTTAGCAATGGCTAGGCAGGTGGTGTCTGTCACCCAGGTTGACCCCATTCCTTAATCTTGCTTGCATGTGTTCGGAGGGGGCTCAGTCCGTCCCTCCTTCCCGCGTACGCTCACCCCCCTTCCTCTACTCTAGGGAATCATCTACTCGACGGAGCGGCGCATGCGCGTCCTCTCTCTCCCTCTAGGAATACTCTACTCTTCGGAGCGGCTCCGGCGTCCCACAGCGCATGCGCGTCCTCTCTCCTCTTGGAACCATCTACTCTACGGAGCGGCTCACGCGTCCCACACCCCCCACAGCGCATGCACGTCCCCTCCCCCTCTTTCTCCTCTCCTACGGCTCCCCGTCCTTTCCTCTAGGAATCCTCTACGGAGCGGCGCGAACGACAGGTGGTGTGACAGCTGCTTACTCCGCGGGGAGCGCCACGGTAGTTCCGCGGTATGAAAATGACGGAGCGCGCGCGCCTCATTCTCTCTCCTGCGCAGCGTCGCGATGAGCGCCCAGACCACTGCCGTGAAATGAGAGCGGCGACGTTCCTCCCGCTCAAGCTAATTATCTCCCCGCTGCTTCGCATCCACACATGGTTCCCTTTAGCGGGAGATGGGGAACTTTTTTTGACGACCGACGCTCTGTGCGCCGATATCAGTCTACAGTGGGCATTGCCTGCTGTAATTTGAGTTTCAGTTTCGCGGCCACAAGTTTGGCCAAATAAAGAGGTTCACCTTGAAGAAGCCTACTGCTGCCTTCATCCACGTCACAACCACGTCACATCTGGTGGTGGTGCTGCTTCGTTCATGTACCGGACGCCCCCGTCAAGCCGTGGACCCAGCCTCAGTCGTGAAGGAGACGTCGAAGCCAACCATGATCAGCGAGTTAGCCGTAGGGAACATGGTCTAGATCCGGAGTACGGCCCTCTACACGACAAGACTCGCAATACCAAGGCGATGATCGCGACTGGGGGCAATGAGGACAGCCCCTGCGCCACCTCCCGCGATCGTGATGCAGCTGCCAAGGGAGCCGCCGATCTTTCGGATATCATCATGTGAGGAGCCAGAAACGTGGCTTGAGTCGTAGGAGACGACTGCGGCCTACAACAACTGGGATATCAATGACAAGTTCCGCTTTGAATACTTCGCGTTGGAAGACAGTGCCAGGAGCTGGTATGAGAACAGGGAGTCTATCCTGACAACCTGGGGCATCTTACCCACCAGCTTCCTTACAGCATTCGTAAACGTCTTGCGTAAGGAAAGGGCTGCCGCTTTGCTGGAAACACGGGTCCAGCTCCTGAATGAAAACGTGAAAATCATCACCGAGGAGATGACCGGACTTTTCCGATGCACTGACCCTGACATGACCAAGGAGAAGCAGGTCCGTTTACTCATGTGAGGAGTAAACAAGAGCTCTTCGCTGGAGTGATGCGTAAACCACCGAAAAGGCACTTCAAGAATTAATCTCCGAGGTGACAAGAACCGAGGCCATGTTGTAAATGCACACCCGGCAATACAACCACCGCTTTACCCAAGACGGCGCTGCCGTTAGGCCCTCGGCTCCGACGAACTACGCGAAATGATTCCAGCAATCGAGCGGGAGGAGCTGCAGAAATTGTTGCCGTCCTCGCAGCCCCAAGGTGCCCCGATCGCCAACATTGTTCGAGAAGAAATCGAGCAGTTGCTAACTCCTGAACCGCCACATCCTCAGCCGTAAGCCATGAGCTAGGCTGCTGTAGCTGAACGCTTCCCTCCACGCCCACGTCGCGAGGCCCCACCGCCGCAATTTTGCCGCCAGACACCGCCACCACAGCCACATGCACCATACCGCCCACGTGTCAGCCAGCGCTACCCTCCGAGGAAGACCGACGTTTGGCGCGCCCCTGATAACCGCCCGCTATGCTACCGCTGCGGGGAAGCCCGGCACGCGTGCCGCCGCTGCCAGTACCGGCAGATGTGAATGCGTGGTTTCGCCCGTAAACGAGCGACGTCCGCAGCCGGGCGAACGACCTAGGGCCATCGCCGACTACCTCACAGGACTCGCTGCGGAAACCCCGAGCACCTTTCCGTTCGCCGTCACCACGCCGCTACATCTGACCGCATCGCAGGCGGTACGCCGGCCCCGCTCGTACCCGACCTTCGAGTCCTTACCCAAAAAATATCAGGGGTTTCACGTCCCAAAACCACGATATGGTTATGAAAGACGCCGTAGTGGAGACTAGAGGTGTGCACGCGCTCCGGGTACCCCGAAAGCCCGAGCCCGGCCCGGCCCGCGGGCCGGGTTCGGGTATGCGGATATCTTCCCATCCCGGGCCCGGGCCGGGCTCGGGATACTCATCTCGGGCATCGGGTGATCCGGGCCAGGTGCAAAGCCCGCATCAAACCAAATATATAGACGTTGTGCCGGAATTGTTTTCTTTAACGATGAACTCACTGATCACCTTTGTGATTATTTATCCATGCAATCATCCTTCTGACCTGCATCAGAGATACTAAACTTCTGGAAGAAGAAGAAGTCTAATTATTCTAAGCTTGCTATGCTTGCGAAAAAAAAATATTCGCGATTCCGGCTACCAGTGCGAGCAGCGGACGGAACTTCAGTTCGACGGGATATGTGACGCAGGAGCGCCGCACTTCACTGATGTCCGAGTCACAGCACAGCTTGTTATTTTTACAAAATTTGTAATCCTTGTATACAAACTAACATGTGTCGTTTGCACATGTTTAACTTTGATATGTTGAATAAAATGTCACATGATAAAAAAGTGATATCTTGTCTCCGCAGCAAACTTTCATGGTGTCGGGCCGGACCGGGCCCGGGTTTGTATTTTTGTACGTCGGGCCGGGCCGGACGGGCTCGAAGCCCTTTAGGGTCGGGCTCGGGCGGGCCTTCGACGCAGTGAGTGGGCCGGGCCGGGCTCGGGCTTGAAAATTAGGCCCGTGCACAGCTCTAGTGGAGACCTCCGGAAATTTTGACGATCTGGTGTTTTTTCGCGTACACTGACAACTCCTGTCTACTCATTTTCAGCATTACTAACATACTTGGATTCACGTTTATACTCACGTCTACTTACACGTATTCCAAGGCGGTGTCGTTCATACAGTATTAGGGGCGAAGCTCCTTATCCCATGGGTCGTGCGTCCCATGTTTGTAGTAGTAGCCACCTGCTGATGACGATGACGATCGCGATGCCATACAACACGTCAGCGTGCCATAGAACACATCAGCGTCATAACGATGACGCTGATGACGATGACGATCGCGATGCCACCACATGGAATGTACCCACTATGCGTCATAACAATGACGCTGATGACGATGACGATTGCGATGCCATACAACACATGGCATCGCGATATGGTATCGCATGCATATCGTTTGACCACATGCAACCAACCACCATCACGTCTTTGATGATGTACCTCCGGAGCTTCGCCCACTCATCATCATTCACTCCGCGGATATGGTGTGATTTTTTTTCATTATTTACTGATCAGAGGCGCGAATTACGTAGGGGGGTGCCTTCACCTCTCCCCGGCAACTCTTTCAAGGAAGTTGTTGATAAAAAAACTTCCCCCATCTCCCGCTAAAGAGAACCATGTGTGGATGCGAAGCAGCGGGGAGGTGGTTCGCTTGAGCCGGAGAAACGTCGCCGCTCTCGTTTCGTGGCAGCGGCCCGGGCGCTCATCGCGGCGCTGCACAGATGATTCCTACAGCAGAGAAAGGGGGTGAGCGTAGAAGAGAGGGGGGAGGGGACGCACATCCGCTGTCGGGGTGTGGGACGCTCCGTAGAGTAGAGGATTCCTAGAGGAGAGAAAGGGGGGGTGAGCTTAAGAGAGAGGGGAGGGGGACGCGCATGCGCTGTGGGGGTGTAGGACGCGATACGCGGGCGCCGCTCCGTAGACTATTCCTAGAGGAGAGAAATGGGGTGAGCGTAGGAGCAGAGAGAGGGTCCCACACCACCACAGCGCATGCTGTGGTGGTGTGGGACGCGAGAAGGAGGGGCGGACTAAGCCCCCCTCCAAACACATGCAAGCAAGATCGAGGAATGGAGTCAACCTGGACGACACGCACCACCTGCCTAGCCATTGCTAGAAGCCTCTCTGTGCTCTCGGCCATGACTCGGGTGACTGTAGTGGTGGTTGACGGCCTTATATTGTACTAGTGTTCTGGTTCGCATAGTGGGTGCTTCCCTACTTCATGAGAGTGGCCGGACGCGGGACGCGGGATGGACGCGGGAGGGACGGACATAGCCCATGGAGGTGCGGTTGCTGTACGACGAACTACCGAAGATTGTCCGGTGACGCTGACGACGACGCCGCAATGATAGCTGAACAACACGCCGGAAGCACGACGGAGCATTGAAATCGAAACTTCACGGCCGGAAGAAGACCCAACGACGTCCCGTGCAGGGAGCGGAGCAAACGGACGTAGCCGTGATCCGACGCCGCGACCCAACCGCAACGCATGACGACGAACAACCGACCTCGACGTAATAATCGATGCCCACAACGTCCCCGCTCTCGCCGACACTGGAGCCGACTATTCCGTCATCAGTGGGCCTTTCGCAACGAAATTGAAGGAAGTGAAAACTGCTTCGCAAGGCCCCGAAATCTGGACCGCTGGAGGCCATCTAATAACACCGGCGGCAGGTTGCAAGAGTCACCATCAATAACCGGACTTATGCCACCAGGTTTCTAATTCTGGAGCACTGCTCTAGCGATGTGATCATTGGGATGGACTACCTAAGTCAACACGGCACCGCCATCGACCTGAAGTCTGAGTCTACGACTAACCTCAGAAAAAGCTTTAATGCTCCCCACGACCCTGTGGAAAAATCCATTGAACGTAATAGAAGAGCAGGTTACTGTTCCGCCTCTCTCCAGCATCATCATTTCCGTCCGCACCGATATACCCCCCAGACCTTGAAAGCCTCATCGACGGCGATACGCACCTGCTTGTGAAGCGTCAGATTTGCGCCGCAAGAGGCATTGCCGAGTTCCCTGATGAAAAAGATCAGCCACGAATATAGGCACCTCAGCGTTGGTACGACGGTCGCTCACATCGATGAATTCGTGGATGCCGGCAATGCTTTCGCCGTCTTCGATGCTGCAGAACCTGCTTCGACGAATTCAGGTCCCCAACTACATTTCGATATTAACCCGATCCTTACGAAGGTCAAGCAAGACAAGCTCAAAGCCCTGTTCCTGAAATACAAGGACTGCTTCTTGTCGTCGTCGAGAATTCGACAGACCCCACTCGCGAAACATCGCATAATAACAGAACAAAGTGCACGACCAATTCGACAGAGGCCGTACCGAGTTTGGACCTGCGAACGCGAGGCCGTGAAGGAACAAGTCGACGAAATGCTACGCGACGACATCATTCAGCCGTCCAAGAGTGTGTGGGCGTCACCTGTGGTGTTAGTGAAGAAGGAGGACGAAACTACGTTTCTGCGTCGATTATCACCACCTGAACAAAATCACAAAGGACGTGTATTCTCTCGCACGAATAGACGAGGCCCTGGACCAATTTTTCGTCGATGGACCTCAAGACCGGCTATTGGCAAAACAAAGTCGACGAGAGAGACCGAGAGAAGGCAGCCTTTTTAACACCAGACGGCCGGCTTAAAACGGCAGACTTGCATCGTGTACCTGGACGACGTCGTTGTGTTTGCCTCAACCTTGGGCGAGCACCTCCGATGACTTCAAGCTGTACTTCAAGTAATCAATACTTCCGGACTCACTTTGAAGCCAGAAAATTGCCGCTTTGCATACGAAGAGCTCTTGGTGTTGGGCCACGTGATTAGCAAGTCTGGAGTTCGTCCCAACCCATAGAAAACAGCGCCTATCGCTTCCTTGCCGCCACCCACCGACAAAAAAGCCGTATGCCGATTTCTGGCCTTATGCGCCTACTACAGACGCTTCGCCAAGGATTTTTCACAGATCACCGTTCCGCTAACCCATCTCACTAAAGCCAATGTTGCCTTTAAGTGGGAAACAGCTCAAGTCGAAGCATTTCAAGAACTGGAACGATCCCTGCAGACGCCGCCGATGCTTGCTCACTTCGACGAATGCGGCGACACGGCAATGCACACAGACGCAAGCAGCGTGGAGTTCAGAGCCGTCCTAGTGCAAAGGACTAACGGACTTCAGGAGGTTATCAGTTATGCTAGCCGGTCTATATCCAAGGCAGCAGTCAATTATTCCACAACAGAAAATGAGTGTCTTGCCGTCATCTGGACTACGTCAAAATTTTGCCCCTGCCTCTACGCTAGACCTTTCAAAGTTGTAAGTGACCACCACGCCTTGTTTTGGGTTGCTAACTTGAAGGACCCTTCAGGTCGTCTCGCACGGTGGAGCCTAAGACTCAAGAATTCGATATTACCAGCATGTACAAGTCCGGAAGAAAAGACTCCGACGCCGACTGCCTGTGTCGTGCTCCCGTCGATCCACCGCCGCAGAACGACCAGGATGATGACTACTTTTTGGGAACCATAAGTGCCGACGACTTCACCGCACTACAGGGAGGCGACCCGGAACTGAGGGGGCCTAATGAAATACCTACTGGGCAGGACCGCCGTCTTCCCAAAAGTATTCAGGGGAGGATTGACGTAATTTTCTTTGAGAAACAACGTCCTCGTAAAGTAGTTCTCTCCAGCCTGAGCCAGCTACCTCATCGTTGTACCTTCGAATCTGCAATAAGAAATTCTGCAGGCCCTGCAAGACAACCCGACGGCTGGCCACCTCGGCTGTTCGCGCAAGCTCGCAAGGACACAAGAATAGTACTACCGGCCACGACTCACCGCCGACGTCGCTCGTTACGTGCGGACATGCCGGGACTGCCGGCGACGCAAGACACCGCCGACAAGGCTGGCGGGACTTCTGCAGCCCATTTAGCCACCTCGCCGGCTGTTCCAGCAAATCGGTATGAATTTGCCGGGTTCGTTCCCGACGTCGCTGACGGAAACAAGTGAATTGTTATCGCTACCGACTACCTCACGCACTATGCCGAAACAAGGGCCCTGCCCAAAGTCAGCGCTGCCGAGGTACCAAAGTTCTAAAATACTTAGCTGGGATTTTAAAGTTCCTTTTAGGAGCATAGCGGACGAAAGGTAGGGATGTGGCCTCGTCTGTCTGCCCTGTACGAGTGCGCGCGTGGTTGCGCAACGATCAAATGAGCAAGAATTGGCGATTATTTGTTGCATGGAATGGCTGCATGGTGCATGGCGCCTATTAAGCCATCACTGTGCTGTCGGCTCCCACGCTGCTTCTTGTGCAGGAAGGGTACGTTTGAGACGCATTGCAAGTTGTACCGAACCGGCAAAGCGCTCAAAAACATCTTCATAAATTCGTGAGCTCAGTGTAGCAGCCAAGGCAGCGCAATAAGCACTTGCAGTTGAATGCTGCATGTTCTGTGTTTCTTACAGTCACAATTCGTAATTTTTGTCGCCTGTTTCACAATTACATTCATTTATTACAGCTTGGCATACAACTAAATCACTGCATCAAATATAAATAGCTCTGAACAATGGCACCTCTCAGAAAGAAGATGCATATTCATAGCCAGACATCAGTTGGCTTACGGCTGTTCCCTTCTGTGGCAACTCATGCATTGGTGGGTATGTGCTTATTGACGCTTCTTTTTATTTTTATCAAGCCGTGGCCAGTTCTTGGCGCTAACTCATGGGTCACTCTGACTACTTTTTTATGTGTGTAGCAGCAAGAAAAACTGTGGGAGCTGAACAGGATCCATTTCTGCATAAGTAAGTCCTGCGTACTGCTGTGTCACATTAAAGTACGCAAGCAAAATTTCGTGCATAGCTCATGCTTATAGGTGTGTGCACCAGCAATAAAAAAAACGCGGTGAAAGTGTTCACAAGTTATGCTGTGCAATGTTTCCTCAGTCACGATATTATTGGAGAAGTGCTGTCTTCGAGATAATGTTCCATTATTAAAGGCATTCGGCTAAGAAGTGAACATCGCGCGTGCTTTGATTGGCCAAATCACAGCAAGTTGCTACCTCTTCCTTGATGTTCTCAACTATGTTGTGCTTCAATTATGTTATGATTAGCTCAATACATCTATTTTTTATGTTGTTTCAACTTATGTTCAGCTTTGTGGGATTCAATTTAATGTTTCGCTCTTATTCAGCGTACTAGCAATGATATTGTCACTTAGTAACTAAAGTGGTTAGCTTTGAGGTGGAGCTAGTTTTGGCCCATTTCGAGTACAGCTAAATAGCATTAAGACAAACAACCAATCAATAAATACAACATGAAGCATTGGCAAGTACGCTAAAAGTCTATTGCCCTTAATTTTTGTATCAAGTGTAGCCTATCGCCACCATATACTGTGACCGTACAATGGTTAGCATTTAACGTGGTAAAACTATTTGGTGTTTCGAACAGCTCTAAAATTTTCAGATTTTCATCATTGGCACTCTGAAATTTTCTATAGGTCTCCCAAGACACAGCTCGAGCAAAATGTTTACAGCATATCCCCGTGGTGAACAAATATTGGAACCAGGTGACTGTTAGAGTATGCTAACAGTGGACGTGAAAACAGTTGTTGGCATCTATTGTGCACGGTGTGTGTCTATGAATACTGTATGTACACCATAAAGTCATTGAGGACTTCACACATCCTTGTAATTGTGAATAGGTTTATTGTACATAAGCCGAACCTAGACTTTTGCCACACTATGTAAGGAATCAGGAAGCTCATAGAAAAATGTTCCTAATATGAAATAGTTAACGTATTCACTCTTATAAAGCATATCGGAATGCGTCCGAGCATGAGTAAAGACAAGAGGAATAGTGATTATTGATAAGGAAAGCGGAGTGCATGTTAGGGTCGCGGTGCAAGCTTTTGTGTGACACTTAATTACCATGCTGATGGTGATGTTCAAAGCTGCACATGGCTCTATCTGATGTCACAATATTGTCTGCATAAAAACAAGTTTTTCTGCTCAATAAATGAGTCGCCTTTTTTGCTGCAAAACCGCTGCCGCTAGTGTGCATCAGTTAATCTGGCGATCAGGATGGGACCCTTGTGACCTGGCCTGCTGGGCAATACCCACAAGGATGCGGTGGCTTCACAAGGCCACCAGATGTGCCGCAATCACTACGCCAGCTAGGAACCGGAAAGTTAAGCAGGTAACGTTTTTGTTTCTCTTGCGAAGTCATGTCCCAGTTTGCAGATTAGATGAATTCGACTCTAAAGCCCGAACATTAAATCCTATGTCGAGTGTATCGAGCATCAGGGCAACTGACATAACTGAATAGAGGAAACTGTCCCTATTCTTAACAATGAAGGAAATGATTGTTAATTTATGGGCCTGTTTTAATTGGTAGACACCATAATAATGAGAAATAACAGATAATAATGCCAAGGAAAGGATCAGATGTATTAGCAGTAATTGTAGTCTAAATGTGAAGAAAGAAAAGTGGACGAAAAGATAACTTCCCGCCGGCAGGCATCGAACCTGCGATCTTCGAATTGCATGGTATGCCCGAAGGTAGGACATGTACAAGACATGAGCCTAATAAGCAGATGTGAAGGCGAAACGCATGCAGTAATAAAATCACAGGAGGAGATGAATGCATTCTGCGAAGTCGACAAATCAGTGACAACGGCTGTGGGGTGACTGTTAATGGGGAATACAGTGACTCGTAAATGCAGATGCACATGGGGCCACAGTGGCAGTTGTACTTGGAAGGGTGTACAAAGTAAAGTCGAACTCGGATTGTTTTAGGGATCTACACAGGCAAGAAAATCAATGTTTTAGGGCAGTGCATTGTTGGTGTGCGAGTTACCTTTGCTACTGGCAAAAAGCTGGCTTAATAAGCTTCGGTTGAATAAAAGAATTGCTATCGCAGTGCATCAAGGACAAAGTAGGTAATCTGCACGTGAAGTTTTCAAAGGTCTTCTCTGAAATGCTTGAAGCTTGTGCCACGATAGTTAGCACAGTGATCGGTCTAGTTCATATGGATCTGCAGTGTCAATTAGCTCAGGAGAGAGTGAAGATTAATGGCTGCTATGAGTTCGTGTTTACCTTTTCATCTTCCATACCTCTGTGCTACCGTGGATTTCATGGATTTATATTTAAATGCAGAAATGCCCTTCTACTCGAGTGCCAAGCTCCATGTTTTTTGCAGCGTGAGTAAGGGGGAGGTGAACAGGCAACGAACATAGCAAAAAGCAAAATGATTTTAAGTGGCGTAGATGCTCAACAAAAGGAGTAGTAATCAGATGAAAGACAGCTAACTGCCGCTAAAAGTCTTCTAGGCTTCTTCCACATTATGCATGTGCGGCTCTACCTATTCAGTGATGGCACCATCAAATATCCTCTCCACATTCTTTCATATCTGTGTTATAAGTATGCCCCTGCAAGTGTTAGTGCTTCTGACAGAGGTGGCATAACCTTCAAACTGCACCATGTATGTGCCGTTAAAACCTGAATTCTTTGGTGTAATTGAAGAGCTTGAGGAATGCAGTTCAAAGAATGTGCACACGGCCACCATGGCCATTAGTGGCAAAGGCGAGCACACTCAAAGTGAAACATGAGTTAATCTCGGTCTGCTAAATTTCAAACATCAGTGTTTTTTTACTGTGGATGCCATTAGTAAAAATGAGTAAACATCTGTGCGTGAAAAGTCTGCTGGCCCACATCCCACTGAGTTCAGATCAAATGACTTTATTCAGCGCCCTGCGAATTGGTGCGATGGGCCTGGTTCCCGCCTAGGCTTCGGCCGAGGGTTCCAGGACCTTGGCGGCTTCCTCGGCTCGCTGGACGGCCCAGAGTTGTTGCTCTACGTCCGAGCTGAGCAACGCAGACTCCCAGCGCGCACGGAGGCTGTCGCTGTTTAAGGCTGCATCATGGTTATTGTTTATTGCGCCTGGACATCCCCACAGTATGTGCTGTAGGGTGGCTATAGAGTCGCAATGTCTGCACTTGTCTGTCGTGTATAAGTCTGTAAAGACGATGGTCTTTCTTGGGATACTTAAACGCAAAAATTTTGGTCTGTATGTCCGTCTGTCTGTCTGTCGGTAACCCGATTCAGCTTCTCGGCCAAATTTTAACTTCTTTCTGAACGCCCAGCCATCTTGAACTGGTGTTCGCGTTCATATTTTTGAACATATTCGATCAAAAAGCAAATACTACGCATTCCTGAGGCACAACATTAATATGTAAGTGTCAGGACGTGTGTTCTTTATTAGAAAATACATAGGTACGCAATTCTAAAGACCCTAGTGTTTTTTAGGCTGTCTCAAGCAAGGCAAAACATAGTAGTACGGCCGGCACAAGACTATCGTCTTTCGACGACATTTGCAGCGAAGCACGCAGATACGCGGCCAATTTTTATGTGCATGATAGCTGGACTCAGGTAGGAACGGGTTTGTAACTGCCGCCATTCGACAGACTGTTTCTCGCTCAATTTCGGGTGAGGCGGGGAGAATGTGCGCCTCTTCAGTCTATGGTGTGCTGTAATTTCATGAAACGTGGTCATTCTATCTTCCCACTCCCACTTGTCGCCATTCCTTGAGGCAGGACTAACCGATGCTCGGTTTGTAAGCCCTCGAGCCATGCAGTGCGCTGCCTCATTGCTACCGTCTGATAGTGTGTGAGCGGGTGTCGAAATGAGATGGACACTTTTTTCTTCATTAATACCAGGTTTTAGAATCTGTAGTGCCTCTGAGGAGATTCTACCATTTGCGAAGTTTCTTATCGCCGTCTGCGAATCACTGACTACTACGTCCGCTTGTGTTTGTGCTATGGCTAATGCGGTAGCTATTTCCTCTGCGGTTTCGACGTGTGGCGTACGGACGGTAGCGCTCGTTAAACATTTTCCCTCATTATTTATAACCACGGCTGTGTAGGCGCGCTTGTGTCTGTATCTAGCTGCATCTACGAATACGGTGTCCGTGCTGTCACCGAATTTCCTTTGTATATCGCGGGCCCTGCTTTCCCGTCTGCCCTGATGGTGAGCGGGATGCATATTCTTGGGTATAGGAAGGAGTGTTATCAAGCCTCTAATGTGTCTGGGCATGTCTTCTTTGACGTCATGCTGAGTGTGATACGCAATACCTAGCCGATCCAATATTTGCCAGCCTGTTTTAGTTTTCGATAGGCGTTCGTATTGCGCGATGCGCTGTGCCTCGATTAACTCATCCAGTGTATTGTGTACACCTAGCTACAGAAGACTATCGTTGCTAGTGGTGATGGAGAGTCATATTGCTTGTTTGTAAATTTTCCTTATTAAACATTCTAATTTGTATCGTTCTGACGAGTGCCATCGTAGGTACGATGCTACGTAAACTATTCTGCTTATTACAAACGCTTGGACTAGTCTAAGTAGATTGGCTTCTTTCAATCCGCTATATTTGTTGCCTATGCGTTTAAGCAGCCGCATGACTTGAGATGTTACATCGTCTAATTTGCGTATGGTCTCCCGATTGGGGCCCATACTTTCAATGATAAGTCCCAATACTCTGATCCTGTCCACTTTGGGTATGGGTTTTCCATCTGCCGTAGTGAGGTGAATTTCTTGGTTGTTCTTTTCTTCGTAGTTGCGTGGTTTTCGGCCACGTCGTGATGGATTATAAATCCAAACACATTTCTTAGGCGCTATGCTGAACAGATTTCCGGGTTTTTGACTAACATTTTTAAGCTATCGGTAACTACAATTGTGATCCCAAGTGATTGGCGCATTGCACGTGTTATACCCATCCACAAGAAAGGCGACCGGCTTTCGGTAAATAATTACCGCCCTGTCTCACTCATTAGCACGTGTTGCAAGTTGTTGGAGCACGCTGTTGCATGTTACATTCAAGAATTTCTAAGCGATCGAGGTCTGTTGTCACCACATCAACACGGCTTCAGAAAATCAATGTCAACAGTTACTCAGTTGGTTTCGACTGTTCACGAGATTTTGGCTGTACTTGATGTCTCTGGGCAGGTTGAGGTTGATATTCTATTTTTAGATTTTTTCGAAGGCCTTCGATAAAGTGCCACATGGTAAGCTATTGTATAAGTTAGAACGCCTCGGCCTGCCATCCTTCATTGTTAACTGGATTAGTGCGTATCTTTCCAACAGAAAACAATTTGTAGAAATAAAAAATTCTTCATCCCCTGTGCTTCCTGTTACCTCAGGAGTACGTCAAGGTAGTGTTTTAGGCCCTTTGTTGTTTCTTATTTATGTAAATGATCTGGTTGAAGTGCTTCCCGGCACTGTATCAATTCGGTTGTTTGCTGATGATTGTGTTGTTTTCAAGGAAATCTCGACTACAAATGACCACATCTTATTACAAAACAGTATATGTGCGATCGGAGATTGGTGTAAGCGCTGGGGAATGGTTTTAAACTCTGATAAAACAGTACTGCTCCGTGTAACTAGGAAAAAACTAGTTAGTACATTTGCGTATTCAATTAATAACAATCAGGTCGTAGCAGTTGACATGTTTAAATATTTAGGCGTTACGCTAACAAATAAGTTCACATGGTCAGAACACATATCCGATATTTGTGCAGCCTGTCTCCGGAAATTGTGGTTTCTTAAAAGAAAACTTAAGAAGGCGCCCAGCAGCATAAAACTTCTAGCTTACAATGCCTGCATAAGGTCTAAATTGGAGTACGCATCAATTGTGTGGGATCCGCATTACCAGAAAGATATTTCGCACCTAGAAAACATTCAACGTAAAGCAGTTAGATCTATATTTGGAAAGTACAAACGTCTAGATTCCCCTACAGATTTAATGAAGCTCAATAACATACCGACGCTGGAAGCCCGGAGAAAAGCTAACCGCCTTTCATTCCTTCACAACTGCCTTGCAGGTAAGATCAATTTAGCTCTTCCAGCATCTGTTAAGCGTCTTAGTACAAGAACAACGCGGCACACTCACAATCATTCGTTAGCACCAATCTTCGCTCGCACAAAAGCATTTCGATTCAGTTTTTTCCCTCGTACGGTCGCGGATTGGAATTCTTTGCCACATAGCACATTTAGCTCCGATGACTTTGTTAGTGATATGCAATGTCATGTTTTGAAGACTTAGCGCTCTTAGTTCTGACCATGTCTCGTTATCTTGTTCCCACCACATGTTTGTTCCTTCTGTTTGAAGGTCCTATCTGTAAAATGTTAGCCATACTAGATTTTATCGTACGTTTTGTTTCTTATGTTCACCTTTTGCGTTGTTTGTATATTTAATTTTGTATTGTATGTGAAGCCCATCCTGCTTGAGCCAAAATGTTGGCTTGCAGTATTTCAAATAAATAAACAAATAAATAAGAGCTCAGATTTCTCTGCGGAACACGCCAGCCCGGTTCCTGATAAGTATTGTTCAACTGTTTCAATCGCACATTGTTATGTGCTTTCAACTTGTCCATCACTGCCATCGCTCACCCATAGGGTAATATTGCCACGTGCGTTTATGTTGGTGTCCTTTTCTTTGCGCAGCTATGTTCTATGCTTATCTACTGCGTGACGTCGTTAGCGCGTCGCTCCGTCGCTCGTGCGCTGGACATGTCTGCGATAAACAGCGGGACCAAATCATTGACTGATGCGCGCGTTGCTGTATGTTCGTGGCGGAATGAGTTGTGCACCGCTGTTGTAAAAAGACTGCATCGGCGCAAGTGCGGGCATTCTTTCCGCCGACGCTCAGCCGCAGACACCCTTTCGCTGCCACCGAATACATTTTCGCAGGAGTTCCTTTATGGGCACAAGTTAGCCTAAATAAAGTTCACTTACTTTGAATTCGCCTCGTCTGCGCACTTACGGGCGAGGACCGTCATCTCAGCGTGACAATATCGTCAGTATAGATGGTATGATGGAGGCCGTCGATTTCCTGTAGCTTTGCTGGTAAGCCGATCAGAGCGAGAATAAACAGCATAGGAGAAAGTACTGACCCTTGGGGCGTACCTGCGCATCCTAGCTGTAGTTCCTCGACTCAATACCGCCTATTTTAATGTGCGCTATTCTGTTAATGTAGAAGACAGAGAGACTGACGTGGCTTCGGTTCCTGTTTATTGATGGAATCGTTATGTTCTTCTTCCTTCTTCTAGCTACGCTGTCCCACGCCCGCGCCGCACGCGCTCTGCACCGCATCGTCCTCTTTAGTTTTCATTACACTCCCGCGGCCGCGTTGCATGAGTGGGCCTCCAGAAGGTATAGTCGCTGCACAGGACGTCGGAGTTGCTGACCGTTTGGCAGCCGTATCAGAAAAGAGCGCGCAATACCGTCTTTTCCCGGAAACGCCTTAACGACACGACCCGTCTTCCACGGCGTATTTAAATCTTCCACCAGGACAAGATCGTCGGTTTTTACGTTGGATGACGGCGTAGGCTTGCTGTGGTGAGCAGCGCGCAGAAACAGAAGATATTCCTTCTTCCAACGCTTCCACAGGTTCCGCAGCAGATGTTCCTGATGCCGCGCTCGTCTTCGAAGGTCAGACTCAGCGGCATTGAGGGCAAGGTTTTTTCGTTTCGTGGGCAACGTGACGAGACGCTTGCCGACTAAGAAGTGGGATGGTGTCAGAGCATCTGTTGATGAGACGTCATCCTCTAAGTACGCGAGCGGACGACAATTAACTGCCGCTTCGACTTCCGCTAGCACGGTGAGCAGCTCGTTGTAACGCAAGCTGCTGCGTCCGAGGCAACGCTTGAGTGCCTCCGTAATAGTGCGAATGACGCGTTCCCAAAACCTCCCCACCACGGCGCACATTCAACTATGAAGCGCCACTGGATTCTGTGAGCACTGGCGTAGTTCTGAACGTCGTCTTCGAAGAGGGAGCACAGATGCTTGACACTACAATGAAAGGCTTTCGCATTGTCGGAGTACACACTCGCAGGTATTCCACGTCGTGCTGCGAAGCGTTTGAAAGCGAGTAAAATGCTCGCGCTGTCAAATCTATTGTCATTTCCAGGTGTACTACCCTGGTCACAGCACAAGAAAAAACAACGATGTACACCTTTTTTGTCGAGGCTAATTCATAACGGCAATAGAGTGGTCCACAGAAATTAATTCCCACCACCTCAAACGGTGTTGCCTCACTTATTGTTTCCTTTGGCAGGGGTGCTACCGGGGCAGTTTCGGGATGTAGGCAGCGTCGCCGGCATGGTAAGCACCTTTTTATAACGCTCTTCAAAGTACAGCGGCCTTTGATTATCCAAAAGCGCTCCCGAAGATCTAGGAGGGTGAGCTGAATTCCAGCATGCAGCAGTCGGTTGTGCGCTGCGTCAACCAAGAGATGGGTGAATCGGTGATCAGCAGGAAGCAAGGTCGGATGCTTCAGATCCTCTGTGTCGTCAAGTTGCTGAAGCCTGCCTCCTACACGAGGCAGTAGGTCATGTTCGAGAAATGGTTGTAAACTGAGCACACTGGATGCCCTGGGAGATCTCAGTCATTTTTCCAGTGCCATAATTTCGCTTGCGAATGCGGTGTGTTGGACCAACTTCAACCAATACATCTCTGCCTCGTTCAACCCCGAAGACGTCAGTGGTCCTGTTGAAGATGGCTCCTTCGACGAGGCGTTCCGGTGGAACCTCCTGATCCAAGCAGTAACTCGGAGTAACCGGGAAAGACGTTCATAGTTTCAAACTTCAAGCAGAGGCTCGCATGGGGGGGCGCAGGGGGTATCACCACTGCGGTGGGGCATGCTGATGTCACTTCACTGGTCTCTCTATGAATAAACTCTGTTGAGGGTGTGGACGAAATCTTCGAAGGCCATTGAAAATGATGCTGCGACAACCACGAAGGACCGGTCCACCACAGTGTCTTGTTCATCAATGCCTCGACGGCGACTCCACGCGTGAGGAAATCCGCCGGATTATCGATGCTGGCACAGTGTCTCCAAGAATACCCCGAAGTGAGACGTTGTATTTCAAGAACACGGTTCCTCACGAAAGTCTCCCATCGTTTGGCGTCAGCCGCAATCCACTGTATGGCTATCGACGAGTCGCTCCAGAAAAAAACTCTGGCAGTTCGCTGTTTCTGCAATTCCTCGTAGGTAGTTCCACAGCCTGGCAGCCAACAAGCACGCAAGCAGCTCTAGACGTGGCAGCGTGGTAGTCTTGAGCGGTGCGACCCTGCTCTTACTCATGAGCAGCTGGACCTTGTACGTTTCCCCTTTGGTCTTGTAACGCGTGTAGACAGCTACGCCGTATGCCAGTGGGCTTGCATCGCAGAACAGGTGAAGTTCAAACGGTTGAACCTTCCGAGGAGTGGAACAAACAGCGCAGCGAAGATAGCGTCGGTAATTCAGAGATCCAACTTTCCCACTGCCTCTCAATGTCTTTCGGTAACGGTTCGTCCCACGGTGAGTTCATTCGCCACAGTTGTCGGAACAATAATTTTGCTCGAATGAAGAAACGGTGCAATGAGTCCTAACGGATCGTAGTCTAGCGAATGACTGTAGAATGGTGCGTTTCGTGGCTGAGTGCGCTGAGACGTACGCGGAAACGGCACTGGGGCTGATGACGATGTTGTCATCATTGCGGTCCCACAGTACGCCGAACAACTTCGTCGTTTCTCTGGTTCCTCCAATATTGGCAATGGAGGAGTTGTCCTTGAGGAATTGGCGACAAAGAAAGCTTGAATTGGAGCACCGCTTTCTCAGCTCCATACCTGCGTCTGCTAAAATAGTCAATGCAGCGCGGTAGATTTCGAGAGCCTCTTCGTCGGTGGAAGCTCCTATGACGAGGTCGTCTACGTAGAATGCTGTCTGTAGGCGTGTAGCTGTTACTGGCTCAGTCTTCTTCCACGTTTCGAAGCGATGTTGCAAAGTAGCAGCCAGAAGGAAAAGGGCTTGATCACGCTCCAAAGGGCACGCGAGTCATGCGCCATTCGACGATAGAAGGTGGTATCCCCTCTTCGTCAGTGATTCGGTTGACCCATAAGAAGCGAAGAGCGTGGCGGTCTTCTCCTCTGATGGAAATTTGTAGAAAAGCTGGGTTCTGGGTTCACTCGGAACTGCACCAGTAGTTGCAAGAGTTCGGCACCAAGTTTGACCCCCTTGTCTAAGATATCGTTGAGTGATGAAGAAGCGTCGAACACTACACGTAGCTCTGTAGTGATAGCCTCTCGACGGACCACGTCGTGGTGCGGAAGGTAATAAACGGTCGCCCCCTGGGTCCGAAGAGGTGTCGACACGTTCGGCGTGACCTTCTGTGAAGTACTCACGGATGGCGCGGTCATACTCGTCCAACAGCTTTCGCTGTCCTTTGAAGCGCTGAATTTGGCGTTTGAGTCGGTTTTCTGCGACACTTCGGTTTGTGTAGGCCAGTCGTCCCCGGTATTTTATCATCAGAGGAACCACATACCGCCCAGCATCCTTGTGCACGTATTGTCTGAACAGACTCAATGGTTCTTGGTCCCAAGCGCCGGTGGCTTCCGGAGGTTCGGTGATACCTATCGCATCGAGTCGCCACATCTCTGTCGGGTCAGCCATGCACGATGCGGCTTGGCTATGGAGCTCACACGAAAGGAATAGGGCCGATGTGCTGTAGTTTCCCTGATGCAAGTCGTTAGCGGTGTCTACTTGGTAGATGCCTTGCACCAGCCAACGAAAAAATCGCCTCCACGGCGCATAGGTAGTTACTCAGGCGTTCGATTTTCCCCGTTACTATACGCCAGTAGTTGTCCGATCCAATGATGACACTGATGGTTTGAGTCGGTCGACCTCCGATCCGCTGTTCATCGGCAATAAGCATCTTGCGCTCGTGCAACTGCATCAGCAGACCTTGCCCGATAGCGGGCGTCTTCACTGTGCAGACTTCTGGCACCTCCAGAGCGTCCATCGTGATTTCTTGCGCATCGAAACGACTCTGCAGCTTGAGTTGCACGGTTCGGTATCGGTGAGTGCGGGAACGTTTGGAACTGCCAAATGTCAGCAAAGACAGGTCTTCTGTGCCGACGGAAGGTAGATCGAAGCTCGTGGACAAGTCGCGTCTGATAAATGTTCTTTGGCTGCCAGTGTCAAGCAGTATACGAACCAGCACGGAATCGTGCCTTCCCGACACCCCATACTGCGGACGTTTGCATTAGAACAGCTGGCGATGGCGGCGTATAACTGTTTGCAGGAACACTGGTGGTCACTGACATGCTGTCGGTTTTCGTGGTGTAACTGCTGGTGGCAATCACGCTGTTTTCCGGTTTCCATATTTCGCAAAGTACGGTGAGATGGCGCTTCGCGCAGTGCTTGCACCTGAGCCACGCTGCGTTGCGACACTGTCGTGCGACATGCCCTACTCTGGCACATTTGAAGCAGCCCACGCATCTCGTCGACTTTCATGGTGGTCTGGCAGTCCTTTACGGAGTGGTCACGGTGGCCGCATAGTACGCAGCACGCATGGCTGTTCATTGCAGATCCTGTGGCCAGCGCTAAAGCTGATGGTACCGGCGCTTGTAAACGAGGATGACTTCGGTCGTGTCCCGTTGGGCTGGACTTTCGCAGCCACCTCGAACGGGAGCTCTCTTCTCTATTCTCAATCTGTATCTGCAGAAACTTCATCACGTCACGCACCTCTTCTTGCCGTGACCTTGGAGCAGCCCCGTTGTTCGTCTCGGTCTCTTTCATGCGTTGCCGGTAGAGAATAGCGGTGTCTTCGGTGAGTGATCGCATGAGCACACGATGAAGTATAACCGCGTACTCCAATGCTTGAACTCCGAGGCTATTCAGACAGCTGGTGCGAAAGCGTACTTCTTCGTAAAGTTCCCACAGCCGTGATAGATTGGAGGAACGATCCACAGTAGCGATTGCAAGCAAGCTGTCAATGTGTTCATCTACGAGGGCTGTATGACGGCCGAACCTCTCTTGGAGCACCTTGACCGCAACCGCGTAGTTTGCTTGCTCCAGACGCACACCCTCGATCGCACGTTTCGCTGGTCGGGTAACGTATGACCTCACATAACTAAACTTCTCAATGTCCGACAGCTCGCGCTTGTTGTGAATCGTGGCCTCAAAATGCTCCCCAGAAGCCCTGCCACTCGCGAAGTTCCCCGGAGAAAACGGGTACCTGTAACTTCGGTAGGGAACTCGTAGCGGTGATCGGTAACCTCCTTGAGCGGAGACTCCTTGGGGCCCGGTTTCGGTAGCGACGACAGGTGCGGTGCTGTCTGCGGGCATTGTAGCTGAATTGAGAAGGTAGCGGATACGGCTCATAGTGTTGCGGATCTTGTCGTGGTACTCGAGAGCCGCAGTCAATTCCTATTCATACTCGGCAGCGTCGGTCATGAGGCCAGCAATCTTTTTGTTGAGATCTGCAAGCGTCGTGTCCTTGTCCTGGAGGTCATCCAAGATGACTTGCAGATCGGCTGGAGCGGGATTCTCCAATTGCAGAGCTTCGGTAGCGGACGTGATGAGCCTTGTAGCAGTGGCTCGAACTACTCTGTTGCGTCGCAGGCGGTCCATCTTCGGTGGAGGACGTCAGTCTTCTCCCGCGTTTCACGGCACCAAAATATGTAGAAGACAGAGAGACTGACGTGCCTTCGGTTCCAGTTTATTGATGGAACCGTTTTCTTCTTCTTCCTTCTTCTAGCGGCGCTGTCCCACGCCCGCGCCGCACGCGCTCTGCGCCGCATCGTCCTCTTTAGTTTTGATCAGTTAGGAAGTCTCGAATGTAGGTGTTTACTCACTGGCCGAGGCCTAGCTCTGTTATTCCGTTTAATATTGTTTCGTGCGTAACACTGCCAAAAGCTTTCCTTAGGTCTAAACCTAGAATAGCTTTGGTGTTTCGACTTGTGTTTTCGATGATTTCATGTTTAAGTTGGAGCATTGCATCCTGTGTCAACAAGTTTCTCCGGAAGCCTAACATGGTAGGCGGAAGAACATCGTTGTCTTCGAGATAGTTGGTCACTCTTGATAAGACAACGTGTTCCATGAGTTTTCCAGCACAGGAATTGAGCGAAATGGGTCGCAAGTTCTCCAACTGTAGCCGCTTGCCTGGTTTAAGTATTAGCATATTTCGAGCTGTTTTGCATTGTTCCGGTATTCTGCCTGATTTCCAGCAGTCGTTCATATACTTGGTAAGTTGTTCTAGAAAAGCATCATCGAGATTTCGCATTATCTTGCTTGTTATGCCATCTAGACCTGGCGCCGATTTGGATTAACCTTTTGTAGAGCTGCTCTTAACTCCGCTTCGCTGATCTCTTCGTCGAGTTGTGCGTTTTCGGTGCCTGTGTAATGTGGGTGTGTCGCTGCCTTATCCAGAGATAAATACCGTGCGGCTACCTCATCCATAAAAACCTCTTCGTTGTTTTCATATGCGTGTAATGTTTTGTTTATGTTTTGTCTGTACGTTGCTTTAGTGTCCTCGGGACTCAAAATATACCTGAGAAGGTTCCAGGTTCTCATCATCATCATCATCATCATCAGCCAGTCTACGCCCACTGCGGGGCAAAGGCCTCTCCCATGTTTCGCCAATCAACCCGGTCCTGTGCTTTCTGCTGCCACGTTATACCTGCAAACTTCTTAATCTCATCTACCCACCTAATTTTCTGTCTCTCCCTCACGCGTATGCCATCTCTTGGAATCCAGTCAGTTACCCTTGATGACCAGGGGTTATCCTGCCGACGTGCTACGTGCCCGGCCCATATCCATTTCTTCTTCTTGATTTCAACTATGATATCCTTTACCCCCGTTTGTTCCCTGACCCACTCTGCTCTCTTCCTGTCTCTTAAGGTTACACCTATCATTTTCCTTTCCATCGCGCGCTGCGTCGTCCTCAGTTTAAGTTGAACCCTGTTTGTAAGTCTCCAGGTTTCTGCTCCGTAGGTAAGTACCGGTAAGATGCAGCTGTTATATACCTTCCTCTTGAGGGATAGTGGTAGACTACCATTCATGATTTGATAATGCTTGCCGAACGAGCCCCATCCCATCATTATTCTTCTAGTTATTTCACTCTCATGGCTCGGCTCCGCGGTTACTACCTGTCCTAAGTAGACGTACTCCTTTACAACTTCCAGTGTCTCGCCACCTATCGCAAAGCGCTGTTCTCTGCCAAGATTGTTCCACATTACTTTAGTTTTATGCATATTAATTTTCAGACCTACTCTTCTACTTTCCGTATCCAGTTCAGTAATCATACGGTGTAATTCGTCTCCCGCGTTACTCATCAATGCAATGTCATCAGCGAATCGCAAGTTACTGAGATACTCTCCATTAACTCTTATCCCTAACTCTTCCCAATCTAGGGCCCCGAAAACCTCCTGTAAACACGCGGTGAATAGCATTGGAGAGATCGTGTCTCCCTGCCGTACGCCCTTCTTTATTGGGATTCTTTCGCTTTCTTTATGGAGGACTATAGTGGCTGTGGATCCGCTGTAGATTTCTTCCATTATGTTGATATAGGCTTCGTCGATGCCCTGATTGCGCAGTGCCTGCATAACTGCTGATGTCTCCACCGAATCAAATGCCTTCTCGCAATCTATGAAGGCGATGTATAGGGGTTGGTTGTATTCCGCGCATTTCTCTATCACCTGATTGATAGTATGAATATGGTCAGTTGTTGAGAAGCCTGTACGAAATCCTGCCTGGTCCTTTGGTTGATTGAACTCTAATGTCGTATTAATTCTGTTACAATTACTTTTGTAAATAGCTTGTAGACAACGACAGTAAGCTGATGGGCCTGTAATTTTTCATGTCCTTGACGTCCCGTTTCTTATGGATCAAGACGATGTTGGCATTCTTCCAATAATCTGGTATCCTGCCCGTCGAGAGACACTTCGTATACAGGGTGGCCAGTTTTTCTAACATAATCTATCCACCGTCTTTCAACAGGTCTGATGTTACCTGATCCTCACCAGCGGCTTTGCCTCTTTGCATTCCCTTTAGGGCTTTCTTTACTTCTCCTGTCAATACTGGTGGGATGTCAGATTCCACTGGGCTATAATTGCTTCTTACGTTATCATCCTGACTGTCTCGGCTGCTGTACAGATCTCTGTAGAACTCTTCCGCTACCTCCACTATTCTATCTATATTGGTTGTGACCTTGCCTTCCTTGTCCCTCAATGGATACATCTGATTTTTGCCTATGCACAGTTCTGTCTTCATAGCTTTGAGGCTTCTTCCGTTCTTTAGAGCATGCTCAATTCTCTCCATATTATACTTTCTTATGTCGGCTACTTTACGCCTATTGATTAACTTGGAAAGCTCCGCCAGCTCTATTTTCTCTGTTGCATTTGAGGCTTTCATGGTCTGACGTTTCTGAATGAGGTTTTTCGTCTCTTGGGATAGCTTACCAGTGTTCTGTCTAACGACTGTACCCCAGACTTCCACTGCACACTCCTTAATGATACTAGTCAGATTATCATTCATTGCGTCAACGATAAAGTCGGTTTCCTCGGTTAAAGCCGCGTACCTATTCTGAAGTGAAACTCTGAACTCCTGTACTTTCCCCTCTCAGAGCTAGTTCATTATTCGGCTTCTTGCGTGTCAGTTTCTGCCGTCCCTTCCTCAAGTCTAGCTGAATTCTAGATCTTACCATTCTGTGGTCACTGCATCGGATCTTGTTAACTACTTCCACATCCTGTACAATGCCCGCCTGGCCACTCATTATGAAGTCTATTTCATTTTTAGTTTCGCCATTAGGACTCCTCCACGTCCACTTACGAGTAGCCCGTTTTCTGTAGAAGGTATTCAAGATCCGTAAATTATTGCGTTCTGCGAAGTCTACTAGTAACTCCCCTCTGGCGTTTCTATAGCCGATGCCATATTCCCCAACTGCATGATCTCCAGCCTGCTTCTTGCCTACCTTTTGCATTAAAGTCGCCCATCAGTACCGTATACTGTGTCTTTACCTTACTCATTGCTGATTCTACGTCTTCGTAGAAGCGTTCAACCAGTTGATCGTCATGGCTTGATGTAGGCGCGTAGGCCTGTACCACCTTCATCTTGTACCTCCTATTAAACTTAATTACGATACATGCCACCCTCTCATTAATGCTATAGTATTCATCTGTATTACCAGCTATATTTTTATGAATAAGGAACCTCACCCCTAGTTCTCTTCTGTCAGCTAAGCCATGATAGCATAGGACGTGTCCGTTCTTCAGCACTGTATAAGCCTCCTGTGTCCTCCTAACCTCACTGAGCCCTATTACATACCATTTAACACCCTCTAATTCCTCGAATAGTACAGCTATACTCGCCTCGCTACATAAAGTTCTGGCGTTAAACGTAGCGAAGTTCAGATTCCAATGGCGGCCTGTCCGGACCCAGAGATTCTTAGCACCCTCCGCTGCGTCGCAGGTCTGACCGCCGCCTTGGTCAGTTGCTTCGCAGCCGCTGGGGACTGAGGGCAGAGGGTTAATTGGTGTGTTCATGTGGGAGGTAGTGGCCAAGTACTGCACCAGGGTGGCCAATCCTGCTCTGGTGAGGGAGTGCATTGCCGGCTGTGGTCGCCAGTGAGGCTGCACCCCAGGCCTTTTTACACAATTCCATCATCACCCAGATTTTTTTAATCCGGTTGGGAATTGTCCGGCACCGGGATTCGAACCACGGACCTCTTGCATGCGAGGCTGATGCTCTAACCACTACGCCATCGCTGCGCCATCGCCAGTTAGGGCTATCCAGGTTCTGGATAGCCCCTAACTGTTCATCCATAGAGCTGCATGTTTGTTCCCATTGTTGTTTGCAGAACTGTTGTGCGCATGTTTCTATTTCCCTGTTAAGCCGGGCTAGCCTTCGTCGGAGCGTCCTGTTGTGTCTCTGGGTTTTCCACTCCTCAGGAGACCTTCTTTCGCTTCCCACGTGTGTAGGAGTTTACTGTCTACCTGTTCCACTTGGGCTTCCTGAGGGATGACTTGTGTCGCTAAATTAACATCATGTTTAAGCTGCGCGGTTCAGTCTATTATATCTGAAATAGTATTCTCCTTTTCTTTGCGGATTTCTCTGAATTTGTCCCAGTCTACAATTTTGAGTTGCTTGCCCTTATATTTGCGTGGCCCTGCTTTTATATTGATTTCGAGGTACTGTGATCGCTTCCTAGATCCTGTAGCGTGTTGAGCCACTTTTCATCACTAATGTTCTTCGTAAAAGTGAGATCTGGCGTAGCATCTGAGGAAACACTAGACACTCGCCTCGTAAGAGTCGAAGGGTCTGTGATGAGAGTAAGGCCCTGTTGTTGTGCATCTTGCCAAAGCTGTCTGCCTTTAGGGTTTTGAAATTTGTATCCCCATGCCATGTGTTGAGCATTGAAGTCCCCCCCCCCCAATAACCAAGGCTCTACCATACAGAGATGGTCTTACAGAGAAGTGATCGGAAATTTGGATATCTAGTTCTTGGGTTGCTGTAAACATTAAGGATAAATAAGCTTTGATTATTTTTCTGGAAGGTATTAACCTGATTAATAAATTCTCTAAATCCGCAATGTCTGTACATGCTGGACGACCGTGTGGTGACGCTTAACTAGAGTGGTGACAACTCCTGTCTCTCCATCGGCACTACGGAATGATCTGTACCCAGTTAATTTGGCCTTGCAGTATGTCTCCTGTAACAATATGACATCAGGATGCTCCTTATTAATTAGGTGTTGATATAAGTTGCATCTTTTTCTACTATAGCCTCGACAGTTCCATTGCCAGATAGTATAATGGTCGTGCCGATCCATGGTGGCAGTTACGGTTTTCCGGTCCCCTCCACCGTAGGTGTCATCACAATGAGTTTTAAATTTTTTTCCCAGGAGATGCTGTTGTGCCTGCGATGCGTAATGTGGCGACCCATTGCAAGGATGATCCTGGCAATTTGATTACACAGGTGAGTAAAGAAGTGTGTGAGTGCAATATTTTTCTAGGAGATTTTTTCTATGAAACATGCAACAGAAAACATCATCCTAAAAGTGGCAAACACTAGCTGTTAACTGTATCTATAAAAAGAAAAATCACTTTAACAGTTGCCGTTAACTCGAGGCATGTCGGATTGCATAAATTTCAAAATGTATAGCGCATTGCAACCTCAAGCAGTGCATTTGAAAAAAAAATGCTAGACATCATTATAAAAGCCTGAGGATATGATATTGCCGATATGATTGACCATATACTCATCTGCTTTTAATAGAAATTCTGTCGGGCTTATTTGGTACATAGCTTCGAAGACTTATGACTTCAGTGCAAACCAGTATGGACCACAAGAATTGATGAGAGAAGCACTGGCACTCACTACTGCTTTGTTGTTCTTGAAACAATGCATATAGGTGGCACAACCACATTACGTGCAAATACCTTGCATGTGCATGCATAACAAGACGTTTTGCTTTGGTTACAACAGAATTAACGAAGATGCACACACGAATTCTAATTCGGAGAGGTAGAAGGTGTACAGGTGTCACTGATACAATCGTCTCCCTTATTCTTGATGTGGTAACCTTCAAGACAAGCCACGTGTGTTCATTCTTGGTTCTGCCAAGATTCAACGTCTGAAGAAATTGCAGCGCCCAGCTGCAACATTGGTTAGGATGAGCAACAAGATGTGCTTCTTTGTCAACAGTATTATTTACTTTTGGTGCATGTTCCCTGTGTCTTTTATTTATGCCGCGCCCAGTTTGTCTGACGCAAGTCCTGCCAGAAGAAGTGGTATGGAATATAGGCATTCGCTTCATAGGGTATATGAGACGCTGTCCTTGTTTTTGCATCGATACCTGCTACCACCGCTTGTGCGGGAGCACAGCTGAGCAAGCTTGTAAAAAAGTCAAGGGGATATCGCGCCTGATAGAGGTAACGCACCACAACTGGTCTGAAAGGTTCATGTTCACACGTCACCCTCTTACTGGCCTCTTTTTTTAATCGGCTTAAGGAACAGCTGTTAGCAGCGAGATCACGTTGCCTGCAGCCAGAACGTGGTGTAGTACGTAAATGCGGAAGCTCTCCTGCATTTTATGCTCACATGAACTTTTGAAATCCGATTCCATATATGACACAATTCCTCTTTTCACAACTTTCCATTGGACCGACTTAAATAACACAAGCTGTTCGCATAGGCCGTCTTCTAGGCTTGTTGATGATGTTTAGCAGAGACTTATCACGAGAAGACAAGACACAGGCACGTGTCTGCTTGTGAGGTGCGAAGTGTCCCCCTTCTCCCGTCTTGTTAAGTTTGCACTGAAGATCATAAACACGGCCAGAAGTCGGCCCATTTGAAAGTTGTGAAAAGAGGAATTGTGTCGTCATGAATGGAATCGGCTTTCAAAAGTTTGTGTGAGCATAAAGTGCAGTAGAGCTTTGGCACTCAGGTAATGCATCATGTTTTGGCTGCAGGCTATCCTATCTCGCCCTCATTCAAAAAAAGGAAAATCAAGAGTGCGACGTGTGAATGAGAAATGTTAGGCCTGTTGTGGTGCCTTACTTTCGTGCTGTCACACGTCAACTCAAGCAAGTTATTTGCAGGCATAATATTCCCTTGGCTTTTTCTGCATTTAACAAGCTTGCTAGGCAGTGCTACCACACATGCGGTGGGGTTGAACCAGACACTAGCCAAGCATGGTGTCTGCTATATCCCATGCGGCACCTGTGTGGTACATGCCATACCTCTGTCTTGCGGGAAGACCAGCATCGGGCAAACTGAGCGCTGCATAATTCAGCAACTTAAGGAACAAGGGCAAGACACACACGATAATGTTGAAAAGGGTGCACATCTTGTTGCTCATCTGAACTTCTGCTACAGCTGTGCTCCGCGATTTCGTGAGACATTGATTCTTGGCAGAAGCAAGAATAAATACGTCGCTTTCACTGAAGCGTTTCACATCAAGGAAAAATGAAAGCATTGTATCATTGATACTTCTATATCTTTGAATTTCATCCACCTTTCATTTTCAATTCATGCATTCACATCTTCGCCAATTATCTCTGTTTTTACGTATGCAATATGCTTTGTTGCACATGCATGGTTAACTGGCTGTGGCATTTATACGTGCTGTTGCAAGAATAGAACAGCTGGTCAATGCCAGTGCTCGTCTCTCTTGTTATTTGTGGTCTGACTGGCTTGTGCTCAAGACTTCTCCTTCAAAAGGATCGGCTTTTGTGACAAACAATAACAAATATATATATACAGGGTGCGTATAAAAAGTATCGGAAACATTTTTTCAGGCGTGTCTACATCTTAGCGCACTAAAACGCACATGCACTGTGGTGGCAGATGTAACCTTCCAGACACGCCAAATACCAGTAGCCCGTTAGCGTTTAGTCAGGCTAGATCAAAATTTACTGGACTCCTGTTGAATGACTGTGCTGGTGCACAATGCAGTGAACAATTCAGCAACCATATGATTGAACATCAGCTTTTGTGTTCGCCTGACAATACCTGACCACCTCATTATAACCGAAATCTCGGCGATACCCCAATTCCCTTACTGCACTGATTTGGCACCAGCCTACACTGCCTGAAAACGACACCACCATGGGACCTTAGTGCCCTCAGAGAAGCATGTACACGTGCCCTTAAGGACCTTCCGAAATCCACCTACCAGGGGGCATTTGAGTCGTCAAAACCCAGTGGCAAAATTGTGTTGGTGCTGAATGCTTCGAAGACTATTGAGGCAGTATAGCAATATTTCTTGTGAATCTATTTTTACTAAACTTTGTGTTATATAGAAAATGCCGATTTGGGTACGCTCGAATTTCCAGGGAAAAAAATACAAACCCACAAAAGTAAAGAGTACAAGAAATATATTTGGCCATAGTAGGTTTATGCACAAGTATCATATTCCCGTGTCAGTTAATAAAAAGAGTGGTCCTTCACTTTCTCTACTCTGCTAACTAAATATTTATAAATACCGCATAAAGTGGACTAGAGGACAACTGCTGCGTAGTTCGATTGGTAAGAGGATAGTTGTGCGCAGAGTTCCCCTTCAGGGGGGGGATGACGGCTCGTCGCAGTGCCCCGCTTCCCTATTAAGCCAATGTATGGGGCAGACTTTTGCGCCCCCCCCCTTAGGGTGACTAGGGGGCTGCCGCCCCCTCTGCCCCCCTCGTGCGCACGCCTATGGGTAAGAGCATCGGGCATGTAATCCGGAGGTTGCAGGTTTATTCCCTGAAGGCGGCAGGTTGTCTTTTCGTCCATTTTACTTTCTCCACATCTACATCACAATTACTACAATACAGTAGAAACAGTACTATTAACATTCCATGTACATTCCTTGACTTCAATAACAGCTTTTTTCATTAAGGTTATGCCTCAAAGTGTGGAAGGTTATGCCTCAAAATATCTGCACATGAGCAGATATTTTATTCTTAACAACTGAGTCATGTTCATAGTTATAATTGCATCTGCCTCCACTCGCGATATGAGATGTCACGTGATGATTGGAACTCAGAGACAACAAAGCCAAGGAAAGGACTATAGGGGATGTTATTTCTAGTAATTATGATATAAATGTGAAGATAGTAAAGTGGAGGAAAAGATAACTTGCCACTGGCAGGAATCGAACCGGCGACCTTCGATTAACATTTCCGATGCTCACCGACTGATCTACAGCAGCATTCAACATCTCGTCCAAATTATCGGGCATATATATGCACATAGGTCAGCAAAAAAAATTGGAACTCACTCAAGCTCACTCAAGAACAGCATTTTGCTATGAGAGTTTCAGTTTCAGTTTCAGTTTATTTAGCAATTATTTCAGAAATTGTGTTAACGCACAATGTTAAAGTACAATGATCCAATATTTTCATAAAATGGTAATGGTCAACACAAATGAAAATGCAAATCAGAATAAAAAGTGAAAAAGATACAAACACAGGAATTAAAACCTGCTAAAAACAGCTTGACGCGATTCCTGACCCTAAGCAGATTGGCCGCAGACACGTGGTCATGTAGAAAAAAAGAAATAAAATACAAGCAAGTAAACAGGAAAAGTACAAGAAATCCCAACATAAGCAGGCAAAATATCAGCAAATTTAGCAGTAAAGTTCAACTGCAGAGATAATGTAAAAATCGGCAACCACTGAAAAATGCGGTATACAATGGGAGAACAAAGTGAGAAAAACTAGAAATGAACACAATTATATATATATATATATATATATATATATATATATATATATATATATATATATATATATATATAAGAAACACTAACTTGAAACGGCATGCACAACGAAAACACAAATAGATGAAACAGCTCATGTTTGTACATATACATATGAAAAGGCAAAAATTCACTTCTAATCAAAGCAAATGTCAAATTGAATATGATACTATAAAATAATACACAGTGAAAATGAAGTCGAGATTAATTGATCACATTCAGAGACGCTGTCTGGGGTTGCTAATTAAATATTCTTTCCACTTCTTGTTTGTCAGCGTATCAGGCGTAATGCCTTTGTTGTTTAGGTAATTCAAAAAGTTTGGCATGATAAGCTTAAGACTTTTAAGGCCATAATTTGTTCGCGAAAACGGTATGTGCCATGTGTCTCTTTTTCTTATGTTGTAAGGTGTTGCGGATGACTCTTTTAGATTTCTTTTTGTGCTAGTACCGTGGTCATTTCATAAACCTTGACGAAAACCAAATTGTTCAGACGCAATCAAAAAAATGCTTATCGCAGAAAGATATATTTCCCTTACAGATAGCCTTTTCTAGCCGTTTCGAAATAACAGGCAATATTTCCATTGGACGGTAATTTGAAAAATCATTCTTATTTCCCGATTTGTACAACACGCTAACTTTAACGTGCTGCATTTTCTCGGGGAAAACTGCTGTGGCTAGACACAAGTTGAACAGAGAGGTAAGTGGAGGCACTAGAAGGCCAAGTACGTGTTTAATAGGCCTAATTTTAATGTCATCATTATCGCGTGCTTTACTATTCTTGAGGCCTATAAAAGTGGAAAGTACTTCCTGTTCAGTTACTCGTTCTAAGAACTCATATTTCATATTTGATGTGCCCATAAATTGCAAAATAGAGCGTTTGTCCACACCTGACGTGCTATTTGAGGCCAGAGTCGTGAAATATTTGTTGAAACTATTTGCCAGTTTTTCACCGCTAAGTATTCCATTATGCACTAGGAGCTCCAGTTCCTTAGTTTAGCGAGTGCCAGAGTGTATCAGACGATTTATTTCCCCTGCCATAACACATCACTACGATAACTTGCCTTCTGAAATAGGTTTAGAATATAAGCATTATTTTTGTTATGTAAGGTTTTGTTTAACGTGCTTCTAAATTTGTTGATTTCGGCCAGATCACTGCTGCCCCTCTACTTCTGATAAACCCATGATATAAACATTCTTTTACGAATCATTTCATGACGTTCGCTTGTTAACGACGGCTTCCGAAATTTCTTTGACGCTCTCACAGTCTTTAGCTTAAAGCAATAGTGATATCCATTTTTTAAAAGATACATCATAGTATCGTAAGCCTCATCAGCATTTTTTCAGTTATACAGGGCACTGAAGTTTAACCTTTGCAATATGGTGTTTAAATTGCTTCAGAATTTTTAAGCTGATTTGCTGCATTTGATAGGGTTCCAAAGGACTTGGTTTTAGGTGTCTAGAAACCTTATTCTTTTTATATATCATGTATATACCCAGGCAGCACAGAACGTTGGCCCGATGTTGGCGATAGATTGGCAGTTCCTGGCCCAAGGACGGCCCATGATTGACAACATGCCGCCAATATTGGCTGTGCCAGTTTAATAGAACGGCGATGTTGGACCAGTATTGACAATGTGCCCCCAATATTGGCTGTGCCAGTCTAATAGAACGGTGACGTTGGACCAGTATTGCCGGCGTGCCGCCAATAACGGCTGTGCCAGTCTAATAGAACGGTGACGTTGGACCAGCATTCAGAACTTGCCGCCAATATTGGCTGTGCAAGCCTGATAGAACGGAAACATTGGGCCGAGTTATATGAGCCAATGTACGAGCTGAAGCCAATATGGGCTGAGCCATCCAATTAAGCCGGAATTATTGGCCCGTCGTTCGAACGATATTGCCGACGTCGGCTGAAGAGTGAACTTCGTTGGCATAACATCGGACCGTTTTGTGGCAATTTCTGCGCCCGCTGTTGGGCGCTCTTGTGGTCCGACTTCACACGCCGATTTTTCAAGTTTGAGAGAGTAATGTGCCAGACACAACGTAAGAAACATATCTTAGTGATGAAATCATACAAAGCTCGTTGATTATGCGTGGACAAATTGGTCGCGGCGATAGCAAAGCAGGGACACATGATACGATTTGTGTCCGATCCGACGTCGAGCGCTCCGTTACGGTTGCGTTGCGAACGGCAGTGGAAACCGTAGTTCAAGCTTGTCGTGAGTGAATGAATGTACGCCTGACAGGCGACAAAACTGGGTAAATTTTTCTGGGTTAAATAGTGTTGCGTGAGTACAATCGGCGCGCTCGACGTCGGATAGGGCACAAATCGTATCGTACTCGCGCAAGACTATTTAACCGAGAAAAAATTCTCACCCAGTTTGTCGCCTGTCAGGCGTACGATTCGGTGTTTGTACGACGAGGCGACCGCGGTTTCCGCTGCCGTTCGCAACGCACCGTAACGGCGCGCTTTCTCGACGTCCGATCGGCGATCGGACACAAACCGTATCGTGCGTCCTGCTTGCTATCGCCGCGACCGATTTGGCTGTTTCGCGTTCACAGCGCAGTACCGGTTAACGGTGTTTGAAATGCTTGACGTGTAGGAAGTTGGGGTTATCAGTTGACTATGAGCGTTACGGTGATTGAATCGTACAATGTATGCATCGGCCGTAATCTGACACACCCACACACGCGCACTGTATATTCATGGAATGACGTCCCACACGAATTCCCTACAACATCGCTGCGAACGGACGGTAAAGTGTGGCGGGGTGCGTGGGCGTCGGGCACCTTATCTTCGCGCCGGGTCGTTGCGAGTTCGAACTTCGTGATACTGCATTTTTTTAATACATTGCTTATATGTACCCTACTCTAGCTGCCCAAAACAGCAGTTTTTTCCGCGGTGTACTGTGCGCAGTACGACGCAAAAGAAAAAAAGCGTTTCCGTGAGTTCGTGTGCTGACAGGACATAACACGGCGAACCGTTAATAACAAAAACAACGCACGCTCACGGCAACAGTGCTACTTTAATTAACAGAACCATGAGATCCTCCCCCCCCAACCGCGCGCCTACTATTTTTCTTAAATAGATGGAAAGAGGCGAGCGTTCCGCACATATCTGGCAATGGTTACTGAAGTGGAAAATTTTATTTAGACCCGGCCGCTATCCTTTGTTACTATTTTTATCGTTTCCTGGTGGCGCTAAGGCTAGCTTTTTGGGAGATCAGTGGACGTGCCCATACATCCGGAGGATACGTCACAAATCGCGGCAGTCTCCTGAAAAAACGGGGAATCTTTTTGGCAGCTGGTGTCAGGGCCTGGTCATTCAAACTGAAAGGCATATGTTTATGATTAGATCTCGGAAGCTACGATTGTTGCAGTTACTGCAACCAACAAGCTGGCGTGAGTGTCTGTTGGTAGTATACTACCAGTATACTGAAAACTGCTGCCCGTGCTGTCAGCAGCTGTGTATTTGGGCATGAGCTCTGTTTAAATTTCTTTCTCACAGTGTGTCTCAACCTGCTTCAATCCTTTCTCTTTCTAGTTTCCTTTCTCCAGACTCAGTGTAGAAGAGCAAACAGTTTCGTTGGGCTCAATGGGTTCTTTATTTGTCTTAGTTATCACATATATTTCTGTAAGCAATTCTGCACCATATGTGCCTCCAGTAGGTCCTAATCAGTGGGAGAGAGTTGAACAGAACTACTAGCAATTAAGGGTAATGGAACAGTGCAAGCCAAACTAGCTGGCGTATATCGCTCTTGCCATATATTGTCATCATATACTGCTCTACACAAATGAAGTTCTCATTGAGTCTTCATATTCATATATTATAGGAACATGTTTCCTCAAGACTTTTTAGACT